>DWME01007412.1:0-12651 GCA_018244795.1 Parelbella ahira ahira
ATTTACAGATGCGTTGAAGGATAGCTGCGACGGAGTGTTTTGAAATTCGATATTGGTATATAACGTATTTTAATAAGGTGTTATTAGTATTGTTCTGAAAGATGCATTTATGTTTAATTATCGAACTTTCTAGATCAATCTTAAAACATTACACTGGCCGCTTTATCGTGAATGCTTTTTCATCGTTTGTTCGTCGCCTTTTGCATTACAAATACCGGAAAGCGATGCCCCGTATGTAATCAAATTAAAATGAAAGTAAATACGTTCTTATTAATTTGAAAACAATTAATTAGATACGACCAATGAGGAAGGAAAATAATTAATATGATTAATTATAGGACATATCAAAAATTTATTCGAACTACCCAAAGGACAATAAGTAGGTAATGATTCGCCTTCTATATAGTACTATTGTATAGAGTTCGGTCGGGGAATTACCGACCACGGCCACGCATTTCCACCGTGAAACAATACTATATCAATATTGGAATATATTAATTTATTGTCCAGTGTAAAGGTACAGTAACCAGTCCACAAGAATACTAAAGGTGATTTCAGTCCTGAGGGGCACCAATCCGTGACCAACTTCGAAAACGATAGTACTTTAGTAATAATTAGCTTACCATTATACCAACATCATTTTTAAGTTCACTGTAAGCCTTGCTCGACCATTTTGGCATAGGAGCGATTTTGCCGCTGCTATTCTGCTCTACTTAGGGTTCTCTGCGTCCACCTTCTGCTTAAATATGACATATTGACATTATACAATATACCTTCTAAAGTATTTCCAATTTAATTGCAGATTATGCAATGTATTTGTAAACTTTGAATTGATTATCAAATGACATAAATTAATTTTCAACGCCAACCTAATCACTATTCATTTGCTGTCACTCCTAGCTGTTGTGTGATTTGAAACATAGAACTGTTAACGGATGGACTATTGTTAATACTTTTAATATTTTTAAAATAGATCGTTATCACCATTATCGTATTTAAGACGTAACAAAACGTAACATCACGCCTGTAGTCCCTGAAGGGGTAGACAGAGGAGTGTAGTACACTCTCACGTTTCACCAGTTACGTTCAAGTCCCATGGAATAGGTGGTGAGTCTATTGACATATCGTATTTAAAAAATATCATATTTGTCAAATATCATCTCCGCCAGTGCCCATATTATCAATATTTATTGTTTCGCTATTGGATATGGGTCATATTAGAAAATAAAACACTTTAAGACCAGTCTTATCAATTTTACTTTGCAATTCACCATCAGTATCATCATCATCATTATCATACTCTTAATTATTCAAAAAACTCTTAAGTTTATAATATTTCTCTCGACATTTTCTTTCAATAATAAAGCAGATCATATTCAATCTTAAAATACTCGTATATGAATTATCATCATCATCGTCTAAGGCGTTACAACCGCGGGTGGACCTGAGCCTGGTCTAGTAACTCCCTCCAGACCGACCTGTTTCTGGCTTTCTCTTTCCAACTTTTTACGCCCATTATTCTTCAGGTCTTATTCAACGCCATCTAGTCATTGAAGCTTCGGCCTGCCGTCAGGCTGTCCCATCAGTAGGCGTTTTGGTACTCTGGCGTCGTCCTTTTTTAAAACATGTCCTGCCCATCGCAGGCGCCTAACTTTGCAGGCGCCTAATTTTAATTATCTCAATGCCTTTGGGCTCATTATATAGTTGGTACAGCTCGTGGTTGAATCGCTTCCGCCAGCTTCCGTTCTCTATCACAGCCTCCAAAATGCGCTTCAGTACTTCACGCTCAAACACCAACAGCGAGCCTTCGTTTCCTTTGGTTAGTATCCAGCATTCTATATATGAATCGGTTCACAAAAATCGAACAGTGTGTTGAACAACACAAAACATAATTAATATAAGTAAAGAAATGATCAGTATACAAACGACCTTACCGCTTTAGATAGTAGATACGTAATTTATCGTATGAAGTTGTAAACAGATTTATTTATAACCTTTCCGCATTATTGTATGATCCTTGATGTCTTGTACAAGTAATAGCCGGCGTACAATTAAATTAACTATATTACCACAGCGCTTGAATTATCTGTTCTTATTCTTATTACTACGTGCAAATTCTTTTGTACATGATGTCTAGTAAACAGGTGCCCGTAACACTTTTATCTATTTTTATTCATCGGTATAATGTATGACATGAAATATCTAAAATCATATTTTTGTTTTAAAAAACCAAACGCTCAACTGTTTTGTTAGAATTTTTTTTTCTGACTCTATATCTCGATTCTTTTTGAGGCTATTGGTTTTTAAACTTGAGTATTTGCCAATCAGAGAGCAAGGATTACACTAAACAACAAAAATCTGCGGCTGAGTACTGGTGCAGGGCTAACTATCGGGTGGTTTACGTTAACGGATTACCTACCTATATTTCTTTCTTTACAAAATCTCAAATTATTTATTTTCTTTAATTTGTGCCGTACACTAACTACTGTTTATCTCGATTACAGAACCATGAAAAGCTATGCTCTGTAGTAAGTTACCTAAAAGTATTAGCCAAAATTTGCCGATTTTCAAATTAATTATGACGCCGTAACAAATTGCCCAAACGATCGCCTATCAATCGATTACTGATTTCATAGAACCACAAAAACGCAACAAATATATGACTCAAATCGCGAATTAGCTAAAAAAATCGGACACCACATTGACTCAATAGTGCCGGTTGGAGTGATTACACACAGTCAGAGTAAGTTACGTAAATACGCACACAGCCGTAATTATCGCACACTACTGTAAAACAAACACATGCGCAAGACGTCTATGTGTGCGGGCCGCAGACCGTGAGTCGAGTCGGTCGACCCCACTACAAAATTTAGTCGCACTCTAGAGTTTGCAAGGAATAGACGTGTCCAAGTAACTAGAGTACTACGCACCTCTCAGTGTATTTCGTCATAACAATATTGTGATAGTGAATAAAAATCCTTCTGGACGTGACAAGTGGAAGTGTGACATTTATTGTTCCATTTCAAAGTACTATAAACTACGCCAAAGACGTTTCTGTGTTTTTTTGCTGTTTTTGTGAAATTATGACATTGTTCCCAATATTTGGATAATTCCGGATAAGGAGTGGAATATTGCCGCAAATATTTTCGTAAGTATTATTAAATTACCTTTTTAGTCCGATTTTATTCTTTTTGTTTTTTTGGTTTTATTATTTTGTGAAATTTCGTAAATTTTTAGAAAAGTTTGTAATTTTTTTTTCTAAAATTGAAACTTTTTCTCCAAATTTATATCAGCAAAATAATATGGCATTTACGTCCTCGAAAATATCTAAACGTATTTTTAAAAAAATATTTTTCTTTATTTAAATAAAAATTCTAAAAAATCTTTCGAAGAAATCTGAACATAGACATGAAACAATTTTCTGATTGGAAATTTTTCGCATGTCAAAAGAGAAAGTAATTTCGGAAATGCGCTTTTTAAAACCTGTAAAATATGTCTCACGCTTTAAATTTTCGTCTTTTATCTTACTTTTCCATTAGTTAAAATAAATTACAATGACAAATAAATTACTCGAACGAATTATAGGTATTTCATCTTCAATTTTTTATTCCTAATGTCATTGACTTCGCCCGAATCTGTTTACTCATGCATCTGAGGCATTAGCCAAATTTTCTGGCCTTATCCTCACTGCTTTGTCTCTGAATTTTTTAAATATATCTGTGTCATTTACCTTTTAGTTTTTTCTTGTCTATATTAAAAACAATCGTTATTAATTTAAAATTTTCAAAAATAGAAACGAGATTGCCGAACATACATTGTATCTATTATATAAATTCGTACTGCAAGATTTTTAATATTTTCCCAAATTTAAAACAATGGCACTCGACGAACTCCAGCCGTTTATCGTCTTTGTTTTCAATCTTTTGTTTTGTAACCATTTCCTCAGTTCTGTTTTCGCCATTATCTGTGTTTACATCTGCATTGAAATCGCAAAAGTTGTTATGCTATCTTCCTTCACTGTCGCGTTTACTTTCAGACTTAATGCGCAAATTCTTTTAAGGATTTAAATTTTGATAACTGGTTGTATTGACTAATCGGAGACATGTTATCATTATTGCTTTTTCATCAGCCAGACATGTTTTATCAAGAACAATCTAGAAAGATATATAATTTAATTTTGCACCTGAAAGCATTACAGTTTGAGAGAATTTTAAATATTTTTTTTTATTATTTCACTAGTACCGTGTGTAAAATTACAATCGTAATTAAAATCAAATTTTTAATATGAACGGTAATTGCGATTGCGTTTACCACCAGTGTCGCAAGCGGTGCCAGGCGCTGTCGTAAGCCATTGTGGGCTTACACAACTGGTTCAAGGTTCCAATCCCGCGTGCGTTCGCTCGGATGTACGGAAACTAGATTTAGTAACGTATATTTCTTGTGGAATAAATAAAACTGGTTAGGAATTTAGGCGCCAGGAATAATAATTTTTAAGTCACAGATATTTACAATAATCTATTTATTTTTGAACGCCTAATTTATATTTAAAAGTTTATTGTTTGGAGCTATTCCTGTCTATAATTAAATATTGTCTGTCTGTCTATTACTGTTTATATCTGCCTGCTTAATCAAAACTGCGCTGACACATACTTCAACACAAACCAATAATATTCAAAACATTTCCGTTCAACTGAAATAAACATCTAAGCGTGCTTCCCAGAATCCGTTATCTCGCAGATAACTTTTTCCTACTGAACGCGCGCCAAAACAAATTTTCGTACATGTTCCTGTGTACGTTGAAGCAAAATAAATAATGATGTGGCATGTAAAAAAAAGCAAAACATGATAGTATCATGTTTTACTGTAGTAGAATCGAATCAATCCGCCGGCTAAAGGTCAGTTCGTACGAGTTATGACGCAACGTCCCTAGGGCGTATTGCGCAATCCACTGCAAGACACTACAATAGACATCGGCACATCCAATGACCAACACGTTTATTATACATATATCTGCAATTTGAACGTTCCAATTCATTAAAACGGCTTTCTTAACCTCCCATGCGGTAAAATGAAAAGATTTTTTTTATCTGATCAATGTTGATTCTTCGTAAATCAATGTTGTATATAAACTAGACAGTTTGCACTGATTGCTTTTATCTTATTACGTCAATTAACATTTTTATTGTCTGTAAAGAAAAACATTCGCTTATTGTGAAGAAAAGAACGTCATGAAACGGAAAATTGCTCTCTGTGCTACGTGCCATCTAAGGTCGCATGAAGCAGTTCCGCTGTACGACTAATTCTATTTATATTTACACTAGTACACAATGAAATGCAATAAACAGATAACGAGCGTTACAATAAACGCTTTATCGGCACATGATGTAATGCAGGAACTACTGCAAGGTTGTCCGGAAGGTATTATTAAAGAACATAAGGTCACACCCGCATGCATTTAGTTAATCGTGCATCATGACTGGAATAGTTATGAATTTTTAATTCCCATTATATGTACGTTGTGAGAAGGATTACGGCCACGACCTTGCCTAGTTCAACACAGCACGCGTGCCGAATCACGCGAAACGATGATATCATACGTGTACGCCGCCTAAATCGGAACGTCGTGATTTCTCTCAAATGTATATGTTTATAACAATAGATTAAAGCTAAACATTACTAATCAAATTGTGGATAAAACCGACTCGAGCCGCGCTCAAAACACGACTACACGGGCAACGCTCGCTCAAGTCTATTCTGATCCTACGACACTACGTACATGTATTGTAATCAATGACACGATAAATGTACGTACATACATATAGCAATGTAAATACTATAACGAGTGTTACGTAACGCTCGATTTTTTCACGCGCATTACACAAACGGACGATAATTTCATCGGTGCGAGGACAAGCAAAGATAACTTGACCTATTTTTTTTATCTCGCCAGCTCGCGTAACTGTAACCTACATACGTCGTACATTACGAGTGTACTCAACCAATTGCGACGAAGTAGATCGCTGCGTGTGACGTATCATATTTGAGGTCCTACAATACTATTCAAAAATGGAACGAAATGACGCAACAAGTAATGATACGGAATTCCAAGAAGCGGCGCTGCATAACAATGACTGTAATAGCGAAGGTTACTCATAACTTAGCAATTACAATAATTGCTTCTTAAACATTGCTGCCACTACCGAAAATTATCAAAAACTTCGAAACTAGGTAATTCCCGCTGAATCGTTGAAACTAAACCAATTTTAACACGTTCAGTTATATATAGATAATGAACAATAACACGCAATTAATCACTTTGGGGAAATTGGAGACACATTAGAGATATGTCCCACATTATGCTTCCTGGAAACAAATAGATTTATTGCGTAATGCCCTGAAGTACACGACAGTAGTTCTAAATTAGAAGAATCTAGAACACAGAAATAGGTTAAGTGTTTTTTAATAACACAGCAATTAGCTTTAGGTTTGGAGCAAGGTCGATGTAAAGTAGGTCTCAGACTTTGTTGAGTCTCGTCCAAACAATCATATGTTTGTGGAAGGATTATATTTATCAGATAGGGAAATGCTGTACCGGAAAGGTTGGAGGGCCTTGACATATATTGTACTGGTCGTAGCTTATCGAATCAGTTGTTACGAAACGTAGCCTTGACACCAAAGCTTTATCGCTGCGACCCAGAGGCTACCCCGAAATAACCCTACCTCCTTGCTCAACGGCGTCACGCTAATTCGCGAATGTATATCGGTCAAGTATGCTCTGTTTTCATTGGAAAAAATGCTTGAAACACATCCAGAATTTGCGACCTTCGACTCTAATCGTCGCTTAAGTTTAAAGCATAATTTAACTCTAGTATCGAGTTGAGAGTTGAGACAATTGCGCGGAATACACAGACATAACATGCTATCTAATGTTTAGAAAACATACCTTGGCCGCTTACAATAAATTGTATTCGAGTACAATGACTACGTGGCGCCAAACACGTAGAATTTTCTTAAGAAATTCCGTGATCTTATACTAAAAAGTGGCCATTATTGAAACGGTTTTAAATTATAATTTAGCTGATTTAATGCTATAATGCAGCACCTTTGCATGACAGTAAAATATCAAATCAAAGATGGCGGCCGGCCTACTTTTCCCGCGCAATAAGCGCCGAGCGTGTGGAAAGTTACCGCTGTACTACTTTCTCTACTTTTTCCAAGTTGACTGATATTGTCTATGAACATTTAAAAGGAAGGTCAAGAGCGCAATTGTTTTCAATGTCCAAGAAAACATTGTGATTTAAACTCGTTGCCTACTTACTATTTGTTGACAAATGACATACATTAAACATTATCAATTAAACGTTTACAAATACTTCATTATTTTATTCTCATTCTATTTAGAGACAAAATAAAATAGTTCTGATTTAAGAGGATGTATGTGTTAATGATAATGTATCCACTACTTGGAAACATTAGAACATCAGCTTAACGACCTAACCCAACCCGGGATGGTTTCGAGAAAGCAGGCTAACTGCTATAAATACCGGCAGGCGCTTGACTAGTTGTTTGCTTGTGACGGTCAAGGGCGATGACTACGATCGATAATTAGTTTTCACGTTCCGAGATCACGTTGGAGTTTATATAACGGTTTAGTGAGGAGCAAACGTGCTGCGCGTTGCGCAAACGTTAACGTGAGGGTTCAAGATCGGGCACGTGTAGGTTGCCGCGTGACCGAGCCGTGTTGCCCCCACACGTGCGACGATAGGACAATCACGCCGGCCGTAAGGTCATATGCCGATGTACCCTGGAACACGCAAGCTGATCCGCGTTGGCTTCGCGATAGCCTGTGCTCCTCGCTGACCAGATCCTACCACTGTTTCACCTAGTGTTTCAACTGTACAAAAAATATTAATCTCCAATTGTTTAATTACAACCATTTATGATATTAACTGTTCGTTCAAGGTGAGGAAAACATTAAAAGAAATACATGAAGCTATATTATTAGAATTTGCTTTATGTATACCCATACAAGGAGACGGCGAAATATATAATGATAGGTCCACATAAATATATCCGATGATTTGAAGACAGGCAAGATGATTCAATAGTCTGTTCAAGAATGCCAGCATATCTATTGACAATATCGTACATGACGAAGAATTCTAAATTTAAACTCGACAATAATTCTTGGTATGCTACAAATGTGTGACGAATTCAAAACATTGTTATGTAAGAACCCGCGGAGATTTCAAGAAACCAATGCACGTATGAAGTTCAAAGTCTGATCGTTACTTTGATACTTTTTTTTTCATTTGTTCTCTGCTATTGATTTAATTTTGAAGTTATAATGTATAAACTATTATGCAATTATGTTATTATTATTATTTTATCTATTCTTATTATTTTTTTTATTCACTTAAGTGGTCGTCACTTTACCATTAAACACTTCAGAAACAATTGAACTATTCTTCATTTAATAGTTTAAACGTTTGCGTAACCGTTAAAAAATGTAAGAAATTCTTATCATGTTTACGAAATAACACTAACTCTATGAGTCACAAGCGCATGTTATTGTGAAATAATAGAGATAAGATAACAAAGTTTAAAGAATTAATTATTACATTATGTTGTGAAAAAACACTCGAGGTCTGTTTATGACACTATTTCATTGGAATACCATAACCGAAGTCGTATTAATTATTTCCGTTTGTGTAACATAATATATGGAAATTAAGTTGAATTTAATTATTATTAATTTTATTAATTTAATTTTAAATTTAAATTTAATTAATTATTTAATTAATTAGTATTAATCAAACTAGTAATAACCAAAGATAAGGTCTGTCTCGCAGTCGCAAACTTATAGAATCTATTGATGATAAATATAAATTGCGACATGACAAACAAAACGAAAAATAAATGGCGAAGGTATAAAGAAAATGTCGAAAATCGCATGAACCACCAAACGGCGATAAATAAAAGCAAAAAATAATGTACAAAACATTAACAAGAACTGCAGCAAAAAGGACATTATGTCGACTTGAGCACGTTAAAAATAACCTCAAGCTGGCTCAAGGGCGCGGGGGCACGCCCCTCGCCTGCGATGCCACGAAACGTGCAGCCACACGTTTCTAATGAATATAAAACTTACAATTAGAATATAAACATAGCAATGATTTTAAACATTATTCTAGGGGTATTGGCCCGAGTTCATTCAGGTCAAAACTGTAGACTGAAGCGACGCTAGACACATGACAGACAAAAAAATGGAACGAGAAAAGAATGCAATTCGGTTTTACATCCAGTTTGAATAAAGAAAATGAGGGAAGGAAACAATTATTGTGACGTGTAAATGTAAAAGTAAAACAGAAAAGAACGATATCAAATCAGCTCACAATATTTAAACATCGAATCAAATTTGAACTGCTTTTAATAATTGCCGATATCAGTTTAAGAACACAATTTTATTCAACATCTTCAGCAGAAAGACGTCCATTAAAATCTTCCAACGCTTACATTATCTGTGTCCCAAATGCATTGGCCATAGATAAACTAAAACACGAGCGAGCTTAATAAGCCAGCTAATAATCTGTCTGTCGAAACGGCATAGCTTGCCCAACCCAACCTTGAAATGCGGTGACGAAACGCCGAATTGCCGTTTCATAACAGTATTACGAGTTGAGACCAGATGAGCATAAAAAACATCGACGTGATACCGTACGGTCCCAGTTTTGGGTAACGGTGTGTCCGCGAGAAAGTATACGATTAGCGCTAACTACTCGTAGTTTGAAATGGTATGGCGTTAGAAGTTGATTGTTCGACGCCGCGTCGCCTCTAACGACGTCTGCAGACATTGACCGCATCGGACTTTTGTCAACAATTTACCTGTAAATTGTATTTTTTATATCTGATTTACCTTTTTGATTAATGACTAGATTTATCGGTGCTACTAGCTACGTAACATATATATCATATTTCGAAAATTGACGATGTCATATTTTAACAGACAAAGATTATTTAACAGATTTCATGGATAATATATAAATTATCTTCATAAATACGGTGAAAAATCACGTCTTGCTTTAAAATAATCAATCTACTAACGATATAGTTCTAATAGAAAGTCCGTGGCTGTTAACCGGTAACTGTCAGTGTTCTGCCAACCGTCAACTTAACGGGCGGTTCGCGATTTTTTGCTCACAAATGGAACAGACAACGCTACTTATTACCGCAACCTTTACAATGAAACCCACTTACTGTGTCAGTAATGCAGTAACTTATCGCAATAAAATGATGAAGAACGTGAGATTTAAACGTACAAAAACTTATATAATGATTTTTTTTCTAATTTTTTGAATGTTATCGTTACCCTAAATGGCGATAGCACAATATTTTTTATCGCGTGGCAACACTGCAAATACAGTAAAAACATGGCTGCAAGAAGAATTGTCTATGCAATCTATAAAACCAAAATGTAGTAAGCAATTAAGTAAAATGATAAGGGTAGTATTTTGATAAAAGTATTCAAATACAAGTCGCAAATTGAAACACGTAATTGTAATCCATCTTAAAATTACGTAAACTGTCCGACAGTATTATAATGTTTGGTAATTAAGGTATTATCACACAACATTAAAGGATTTATGACCGATTAATTATATTTTGAAAAGAAAAAGTATAAATGATCGTATCCTGATAACGGGCTAATGATAAAAAGTTATGCACATAAATTTTTTTATCGTTACTCAAATAAATAAAACAAATATGGTAATGTTGTAGAACTTTTTAAGAATATCTAGTGTTGTAACTGTTCTTCGAAATATTTGAATAAGTAACGGCTGTTAGAGTGTTTAGGGAATATTTTACTAACTGTGAAACTCGTTATTGAAATTTCGCAAATGTATTAAATACATTAGGACATACCTACATAATTTATGCATAATATACATCAAATTGATAACGTATAGATTTTTTATAAATAAACGGTAAATAAGTATAACTTAACGAGTAATTCGGTAAAGGACTTGAACCACGTGACATAGAAAAGCAAAAATCTATGCCAAGCGTTGTGACATTTCACTTTAAATTGAATGAACGCAACAAAGAAGAATATTCCCACATTAACTTTGACATTTAACTCAAATGACGAGAACAGACATTTTAATAACCGGTTTATATTCTAACAGTAATGTCAAATAAATAATACACTTTAAACCCATTCAGTTGTTGCAAGGTTTATAACATAATTCAAATATGCATCGGTAACACGAGAAGCAGGTGCGCTTTTCAATAGTTTTTATCGAACGATGTCGTGTCGGATAGTGTGTAAACGCTCTTACTAGGTGCGATTAATCGTACAGTTAGTCGATGTAACGGCGTCTACATCTAGGGCGGCCCACTGACATCGAATACACTGGGGCGCGCATTCTTAACACCGTTCAATGGCGGATTTATCGATACCACAGATAAAAAATACAGACTAAAAATGTTTGCATGATAGATTAGGTTGACATTGTTAATTATGAAGAAATAATCAATATTGCAATTACCAAAAATGCATATTAGAAATGACACGGTTTTATATTGAAATACCGGATTTGGCAGTCATACGAACTAATCATTGATTATCTTATCATTATTTAATAAATCATCATTTGATTAAAAATGAATCATCAGGATGAGTATTAAGTATTTTGTTTGATTCATCGACAATTGTAATTTCATAGATATTTATTGCACGTATTACTCAGTGGTGGAGTTAGATTAAGTATGCGTTTTGTATATTGCAATTGTACAGTTTTAACCGGTTGTTGCAATTGATTACCGCATTTACTTCGCGGTTTTATATAACTTGCACAACACTACGGTTCTAGTTTGAACAAGAATCATTTACAAAATATTCTGGAACTTGAACCAACCACTGAGGTCTTATTGCGATATTTACGAAAGGCACCGACCTACGTCAGAACGCTCATTAGCAAGACAAAACGGTCAAAATCCTCATAGGAAGTACTTATGTGAAGCTTTCAAAATGCAATGAGATCGCTCAAAAACGCCTTTAAAATTCTGTAGAGTTGCTCTAATGATCGTTTTCGAATTTCATAAGGAGTAAATTGTGAATAATATCGTATAATACAATCGCGGCACGGGTTCAATACTTCTACATAGTTACAAATAGATGCAAATTGTTCTTGAAAAGCATAATTTCAGATTTAGAAAGCACTCTTACGTTGCACGCCCGCTGTTCTCGTGCGAGGACACGTGACCGCGATACTTTTTTTTGTATTATTAAAAAAAAATCAATTAGCTTAGCCACAATAGACGGTTCTCGATTGTTTCATTCATTGTTTGCCAGGATAATAAAACGGCAAAACATTTTCGTTTCCTTTATTCCCTGTCGTAAAGTGCTCATAATTAAGTCATGATTCGGACGACATTCGTGGTCAGAGAGCGTAATGCGATACTTAAATCGAGGGTGTTAGTTGTGCAAAGGTTAACGACACCGATCGATGGTGGACTGTAATAATGAAACGGCTGGCGTCAACGTTTCCAAGCCCACGCTGCTGCCGAAGTGAACTCGTTGCGAAATCCAAATATTATTGTTCGAAAACCGTTAATAAGTCCTAAGCGGTCACGTGCGGGTTGGTATGG
>DWME01007413.1:0-12649 GCA_018244795.1 Parelbella ahira ahira
ATGATATAAGTTACGATACGTTACAAAAATGCACTGTCATTTTAAATTTGGAATTTGAGACGGGACGAGACGAGACTTAATCTCGCCATTTCCTGTTTAAATGAATGCCAGATCAATACGGTACCTACTCGGGTGTCTTTTGTATGCCAGCCCGATTCTTTCCATACAGCGGGAGCAGTAGACATACATATATACCTGTAGTACATAGTTACGGACATACACCGTAATATTGTTATAAGCTGTTTCCCTCGTAAGTGTTTATAAAACAGATCGTTCGGCGGCTTACGTCATTCTCAAAGTTATTTATTACGGTATCAGCTTGCACGATATTTTTTGAAGAGTTCATACTACTTTAATATACAGAAATGCTTACTATTGAGGTATTATGCTTTCGCTTTTTTCTTTTTTTAGAAATTTAGCTCTTTCCACTGAAATCGTTTGTTGTATCTACATACATACATACATATATACGAATATAATAAGCAACTGAACTTTTTTAGACGGTCAACAAACTGTACAATCTTTGAAAAAAAAATTATTGAGTTATTTGAGGGTATCTTAAAAAAAATTTAAACTATGATCTACATCAAGATGCAACGGATATTTAAACAACACAGAGAACGGTTTAAACGAATCGTACTAGCAGACGATATATCTATCCTACAACAGCTACCTACAGTAGGTACCTAACCTACAGCTACCTACCTAAGTAGCGAGGGTTGGTCGTCGGGCGATCCGTTAGATCAATACCGCGCACCTAGTTTAGCATTCCTTCACACCCCTCTGTGGGCCTCGATTATGGGGAAGAGCTAATCGTTATACGACTTCTCCCTTCGGTCCAGTATTATTGAACCCGCTGATCCGGTTTTCGTGGGTTCGATTCCCACTCGGAAAGAATATTTCTGTGATTTCCACAAGTATTGACTATTGTTGTGTTTGAGTGTAAACAAATATTTTTATAAGTATATTATTACATAAGTAATTTATTAGCCGTATGGTCACCATAATACATGCTCTGGCAGGGTAGAGATCAGATGGACGTGTGTGATGCCCCGAGATATTTGTTTATACATTCACACGGACCCACATTACAATCTTGGGAATCCGTGAGATCCACTCCACTCAATAAAACATTGAACGCTGTAATTGTGTCTAGTCTTGTTTGTTAAGATCAATTGGCATGTTTATAATGTAATTGAGACAATTATAAGGAAAGACTTCGGTGGCATACAATATTCTATATAACATACATTAAGTCTGCCAACCCGCACTTGGCCAGCATAGATCTTTATATACATACATATGTGATACATGAAGTATTGGCAACTCAGACTTACTAACACATTTAAAACTGATTTACCATTAATGCGACGTTTGGCAAATCGTTATAAATTTAAAAAAAGGTCAAACATATAGGTAAATTGTTACCGTACAATACATCTTCTCGATACATGTCGTCTCCAGCTTTCTGAGTCACTTTTAAGTGTGAGTGCAAAGCGAATGTATAAATTTACAATACGCACATCGTAAAGCACAGTATGTGGGTAATTCTTAGTTATTCAGTTGCATTTCTATGTTTTGCACGAGCGGCTGGCATTTGATAGCGCGCTCACGTAAACGTGCGTTACATATCCCGAGGTAATATGGACGAGTTAGCGTCACACTTTTAAGAAACAGATCGGCGATGACTTCGCACTTGCCACGGCTATTGAGTATCGCGGAACGGTCGAGGAATGTAACTGCACGTAACATTCATTGGAATTCATGCTGGCCAGTTATTTAAGTGAAAAAAAAAAAAGTATTATGTTTCGTTTTTAACAGATTATAAAAGTACAGTTGGGCTGCGAATAGAATATCGGAATATTACTATAAAAATCGTTATAAGCCTTTTAAGAATATCATGCAAGGAGGAATGTAAGATTTGACATACATTGTTAAGGTTAATGTATTAAAGAAGGATTGCTACACTAAAACTTGTAATATGTGTTGCAAGTCAATTAAATTAAATAAAACATTCATTGTAGCTGGCAAAATCAAATACATTATTGTCTGTGGCCAATCTCTAGTGAAGAGCAGAATGTAAGTAAATCCTAGCTGAAATGTCATCTTTATCATGTCTATTTTCTAATTGTTTTTCTACAATAAAATGTATACTATTTAACTATACTTTTATTTATTACTAACTGATACCTCGACTTCGTCTGTTTTGTTTGTGATATTAATAATATGTGTTTCATACACAGGGAAGAAAACATTAAAAATATTAGAGGCAAAAATATACTTTGTTAATATTCAAAGATCGCTAGAAATTTTAGTGTCTTAAACGTTTAATAACTTTACATTGACTACAACCATATATAGGAACCAAGTCTCGTAAGAAGTAAGACTTGAACGCTTCATAGAAATCTATCCAGAAAGTTTTTCTGTCACGAGCGAAAAACCAAACCTCTTCCTTTTATTTATATAGAAGATTAGTATTATTATTACAGTTTTCATCGATTGTACACAAAATACACATCATTATAAAGTTCATATCCGTGCGGAAATTTCGTCACTAGTTTTATCAGGAGCAAATATGTAAAACTTACATATGTGTGTGGGCTCCAGATAATAAAATTAACGTACACAGTAATGCGTTATTTGCTTACAAAATGATGCTATAATATGACCGACAGGAGAGTCGACAGCCTCATGTCGGAGACCGGCAGGCCAATATGAAGATTGTTTGGAATAGATTCAGAAATCTACGGACCGAGGTGTCTGTTTAAAGGATTCACGTATAAGAACCGCGTCAGGTCTGTTGGGAGACGATATTTGTCACATGGTCTGTCACAGTTCCGTAAGAGATTTCATGTGGCAATCTAACAATAAAAATACCATAATATTAGAAGGTAAAAACGGTATTGTGTTTAAACTTCCTATCTGCCTCCCAGCCTTTGACATTCCATTACATAGACATTGTTTAAACGTTAACCTATAACCAAAAAATAGTTTGCAACATACATAAATGTCATTATATTATTAATTTATAATTGCAATTTAATAATGCCGCGATAAATATGTCCTTCCCGGAACATTTTCCTGTAAACACATATTTATAGTCTAAGCCACGAAAGTATTATTATAACATTTGTCATTATTAACATCGCAATTCATATATTATCCTTCCTGCAGGAGAATAGTGTATGCACAGTATATGGCAGAGTGATACAGCTCAATATGTACTAATCGTTTTAAGACTGGTAGCAAATGTTCAGAATTTTTCCTGCAGGCAATTTTGTTTTTGGTAAGTTACGAAAAGTTTAAATATTAAATAACTTTAATCACCGTATCTTCCTTTCATAAATGTATTTTCAAACAAAAATATTATTACGCTTTTTTATTAGAGCCACGATCTGTGAAATATAAGTAATCAGCAAATCATTTTCAACATATTCATGTAAGGTACGATTTTTTTAAACAGCAAATCTTGATAAGGCTTTAACCAAATGAACAGTTCATATTAGTTCAGTCATTATTCAGTTGTTCATTTCGTCTCCCGTGAACTCTTGACGTGTGTGCAGTTCCGAAGGATCTTCAGTTTAAACAACGTTATGCTCTTAACTGCACGACAGTTGATAGCGAATTTTTATCGGCGTTTCCGATAAATGGCGGGTCACATCCGGTCGTTATCTTTATATTCTATGTTATATCAGTGTTTAAAAGCTCGTCGGAGTTCTTTAACAACTTCCGACAGATGCGTTGGCAATTAAATCGTATTTACTAGATTTTTACAGTCGATAAAACTCCTTGGTATCCCTAATATAAACCGCTCGAAATGCAGAGGACAGCATCCTACCTGTGAGTAGTATGTTTATAGGGTTCCTCTATAATTAGTCGCGTTGTCACATTTTCCTTTAGTGCTTTTTAATTATGTTGTAATGGTATAACGCAAAGATTAAAGTTAATGTTACGTGAGGAAGTCATATTTGCATCAACAATTAAGCGACCTATACAATTCACATGGCACATTACAAAAAAGCAAAATATGAAGCCTAGGCTGGAAGTGTTTTGTCAAGTAAAAGAATAAACTAAGTACCTACTATTTTTTTCCATAGTTAATCTTAAATTTTATTTAATGAAAGACAAATTAGAATCGACACATCGTGTATCAGCTGAGTAACATGAAGTCCGAATCTAATATACAAAATAATGACACAACGCTGTAAAAGTATTATAAATTTGGCCTAACAACCATAATCGTAGGTATATACCATATACAACGTAGGTACCTCTCATTTGAATCGTTAATATGAAAGCACAGCACACTACTAAGAATTTCTAAACTTAATATAAAAACAGACAGAAGAATAAGTGTCATTGTATAAAACAAATCAATGTTAGATAATGATCTCTGACGGTATATGAAAAAGGAGCCACAATCAGTTCATATACGGTACAATATCAGTGCAAAATATATTTTGCATTGCGTTCATTAAATAATATGAGTCGTGTACAATCGATACTGGGACCCACATAGCTATAGTAAACACATATTGTGTTCGTATCGTTGATTGATGGGGCTGTCCCCCTCAAATAGTTTCGTGGCTCGCCGGTCGCTAGTGTGCAGATCTATATTAATGAGCGTTCGCAATGGCGGCCGCCCGCGAAATATTAAAATTTACTTGCACTGTGACGTTACGAGATTAATAATGTCCATAATTATTTACAAATTGATAATGATAATAATAACGGATATGGAACTACGTCTGGTCTGTCAGGACATACATAGATATTTGGAATTCGGTGGTCTCTGTCTGTCCTTTAAGGGATCTAGCGTGATGGTATAATAATAGTAATAAGTAGAACGAAAGGTTTTTACGGGGAGAGAAATTTTGCACTCGGTGCTGACGTGTAGTTTAATAGTAATGATTATTATTTAAGTGCAATCGTTAAATATTATAAAAAATCTCGTCAAGATGTTTTTATGAGGATAAACATTGATAAAGGCGGTGTCTCGCGGTAGTGCTCGTAAACTGTTCGTTTTCTCACAAATGTTGCTTAGTGATAAGGGATTTTTATCGCTGTGTAAATTTAATTTATAAGAAGTGGTACCGTCTGACACCTTGTCAAATAATATATACTTATGTGATACAGACAGTTAAGTAAGCTGAGAGACAATCTTTCACACATGAACTTGATCCCAAATCAGACAAAACGTCTGTGATATGAGCAACAAAAATGTCGGAAGCTACATGTGCACATTTCTAAATCTATACGTATATAAACAATTTTACACTCGGATACCGAATAGTATTCCACTAACATATTTTGTATGTGAGAGTCGAACCCACAGCCTCGACTCAGTTATACTCACTAATTAAAGGATTAACAGGCAAGGTCAAAATTGTACAATTGCTTCAATTTTCCGTGTTTTAAGAGTAAATTATAATTTAACGCCAACGTCATTATTTCAATCGAAACACCGTCGAACAATTCGTAGCTATAAGTACACGAATAGATTCGAAAGACTCATTCGGGCGAACAAAAATCCAACTCTTAACAAACGAACGCTCGTATACGTTCTCAAAAAGCTCCAATTAGCCGCGGAATTCACAGACGATAAATTTAATTTCACATCGAAGATTTGACCTATATGGGCGACCGCACTCGCTATGTGGATAACTGTACTGAGAGTACTGAGATGGTGATTCCGTAATGGGAGACGCAGCACTTGGCTAGCTCATCTGGGTTGACCGCAAGGCCTCGAGCCCTGCCCCCCTACACCTGTTCAATAATGTATGTATGCACGCGCACAATACTACTGTTCGCGCTGTTCCACATATCATTTACGATCTTCTTGTTTCTTATCAGATTTGAAGTATGACACACATATTTGTAGTTGATTAGTAATTTCCGTTTGCGTTTTCTTGTTTATTCAATTTCATTTGGTTGATTATTATGCATCGGTATAATTATTTTGTTTCGTTATTTTAAACTAGAGAATTGTTGTCAAATTTTATTACAATCGGTTCACAAACATGTTAAATTTCAGTGGGGAAGATTCATCATTTGTAAATATACTATATAGGCAGCTTTCGAAAAAAGAGGAAAGTAGTATTAATGCAAAACTAATGTATTTATTCAAACTACAATATGAACACATACGAGTGTAACTTTTGGATAAGATCAAAAAGCTTTTCATCAAAAATACAAACGCAGTTTCAGAATTATAATATTAACGAGCAAAATAAATAAATAAATAAATTGTAAAAGTCATATTTGATGAATATTTAAATGTAACGACACCATTTAGGTGAATTATACATTCGTAGCATGATAAATGACGACACATTAAGTTATTTAAATTGCAATCTATCCTGATCTAGACTCGCCTAATTATAGTATTTTTTCCTTTGTATCATAAAGTTTTTGTCAATATGTAGAGATGTAGTGTCTTTGTAACCATGTAGTAAGATTAAAGTAAGTTATATTGACAGAGGTTCACAGCGTTTATATAGGCAATTTCTTTAATTAAAAATTTTAACGACATCGGAGCACCGATCATAAAGTCTTGGGATAAGCAGTAAAACAAGTTAATAGCTAGCACTGATACCTGATAGATGTTGCAATGTTTACGACGCAAGTTCTACCTCGGTCATAATCTGAGTTACAGTTAGTCTGCCCACAGAAAGAGCTAATTCAAATTTAAACTGCATACAGTTCAAAAATTACTCATACACAAATTTAACGTATAACGTACAACACATATAACGTAAGGCATGATCTGATTTGCACATTAATTTCTTCGTTCGTTCTTCTATTCACTGATTCATTCATTCAATTAGATTTATTACACGAATTTACAATAGCCGAATTTGTTACTTAATTGCTCGCACTGACACGGTTTAAGCATATTAAAGTCATTTTTTAAGTGAAATGACCTCAATCTGCACGAATTCTAATTTACTTTTGTCTCAATTATAATCTTATACTCGTAAATTAATGACGATTACATTATCCGCAAATTAGTTTTTTTTATTGTTCGATACTCTGCCAAAACGGGATACCAAAAAAGTTTTTTTTTCATCCTTCGGGAACAACATTAATAGTCATTGAATTCCATTAATCGTAGCGCTAATGTAATTATACTTTTTGGAAATCAGAACAAGTTTTACTGTAATGTGTCTTGACATGAAAGTCTGCCAAGGCCCATTTGGCCAGCATGGTAGACGGATATAAAACCGTCTTGTTCTACAAAACAGTGGAACAAAACAGCGGTTAGGGATGAAGTCATATGTGTATATGTCTTAGCAGGCAAACACGCGGCAACACTGGCCGGTCTACATAAGGGTCAATAAAACATAATATACCTAATCGTGCTTCACTTTTGTGCCATTTCTTTATTTAAATCCCATTATCTAATGACCTCTTATCGTTCAGAGTCGGCGCGCGCGAACCGCTTCTTGACTTTTAATATTCCGGTCAATATGATCTGATTTGTAAATAAAATGTAAAGAGTTTATGTGAAGAAATATTCCTTGATTGCAAATTATGTAAATATGACCATTAGTCCAATTTAAATTAGCTTTTTCAAGGCAGATTCTCATAATATTAATAAAATGTTAAACTTTTCATTATAATTAAAGCGATATAAATATTATTATACGTTTTAATATTACGACGCGACGATTCGAGTTTTTTGTCAATAAATATTACTTTATTGCCAATTATATTATTATTCCATAAGACATATATTCATTAGTTAAAATTTATTTACTTTTCTAAAATAGATGATTACAAATATTGAGTGATATTTAACTCTTAATTCAAATAAAAAATACATCATTATATTGCTTATTATAAATAATTTAATTACTATTTCCTTGCTCAATAGCTCATGAGTGTCGTAATGGGTTATTAAAGAACTAAAATGTACTCAAAATGTTTTATTTATAAAATTAGGTCAATCATATAAATGTCAACTATGAATAACAAGGACAATGTTATTTCTAGACATTAATTAAATACATTGATTGTGTAATGGAATATGAATAATTGAGTGTACAAATTTAGGTAAAATACGTTCAATTATAATTAAACACTATAATTAGAACGTTTCAAGTAACAATATTTCAAAATAAAAAAACAAACTACAACGGACACATGAAAGACGATTCGAGAACATTTCATATCATCGTCTAAACTTTTTGCTGTTAATTGCACACTAAGAAAGATTGCAAATAGGACATTTCAACGCTGAATGCGAGTCTCACATTTGCAACACGATAGACTGGAACCGTTCGTGTTCGTGCAACACAACGAATACAAGTTACTTATCTGAATTTAATTAGATCATCGCCGTCGCAATTTGGGCGTGACGTGCTTGCGATTGTAGGCGAGCGCACATAATAACACTGGAACCAATGCAGCATTTCTGCATACAATATGCATGTATGTATGTACACGGATTTTCTCACAGAACTCTGCTAAGGTATGCGGGTGTACATTTTAAACGTGATAACGCGCCAGTTTACAATAAGGAAGTATTGAAAGAAGAATATTTACGTAAAAACTTAACTGCTAAACGATTAATGTGGCCTAACATACGAGTAGTGCAATGTTGTTAAAACGAGGCCATAATACTCTCTGGAGACAACATTAAGTGTCTACTATGTGTTTGGTGCCAATATTTGAATAATTCATTTTCATATAATAAATTTTCCTACTAAAATTGATATTACACTTAACGAGTATGCATCATGAAATTTATCATAAAATCACGCATGTCATTTCACCGCTAAGGGGTAGCAGGAGTGTAGAACTCCCATTCGTCACCAGCTGCATTAATAAGGGTCCCATGTAATAGGGGTATTAAACAGACTATATAAGCGTAAGAAATCAATTACTAACGTAACATCACGCCTGCAACCTTGGAAGGGGTAAGCAAACGAGTTTCTTACGCACGTTTTAACAGTAACGTCTACCCACCATGGAATAGATGGTGAGCATATTGCTATACACCGAGCACAGATCCGGACTCCAAGCCACCACGAGAAACTTCTACACAATCAATTACATTAAACAAGATATCAGTGAACGCATGCGTCAATTTGCGTCCACAGAGCGACTTATCGTTACGCGCGTACTGGGACGCGTGTAATTTGCTCCGCTCCGCTTATAATACATATTACATTGATTGCACGGAGCAATTGGAACGTGGACAAATAATCTCGCGAGCACGTGGCCGCGCCGTGGATGGAACAGGTTTCGCCTCCGTTCTATGCACCTATCTGTTTCCACGTGAGACGCCCACCGCGTTACGGCTGAACCGATGCGATAACGAACCTATTGCATACATTTACGATTGTAATTATGACTGCCCGCGGCGCTTCCCGTAGCCAACTAACTGTGCCCATGTTCGCTGGTCGTCGACGTGAAAATTCTAATAATGTGAACCTAACTGGACGACGGCAGTGGCGAGAGTGCAGCGAAAGTGGTTGATTCAGTAATTGTAAGTGTTGCGTCACTTGTTGCAGCGTTCAACAAAGCTTTCGATTATAAAGCGCTCTCGGTTCAATAGTTAGCTTCCTTTAAAGCCTTCTTGTTCAAATTCAAATTCAAAAGTTTTCATCCATTAAAAGGAATATTACACTTAATGAACGCCATAACAAATCTTATACATCATCATTTTATTCATCGGCTTTGAACGTCTCTTTTAAGCTTAGGTATGTATGTTCGTATTTCTTGCTCAAATTGAGGAGAGTTGAAAGTTGCCTGATCATAATTTGCAGCAGTCGCATAAAGTCTTAATAAGTTATTTTAATCCCATAGATTGTTTGCGTTTGTTTGATGAACAATAACGCGAGAATACGTATTTTTGGGAATACTAAATTTTTGGTTATCAACAAGGAGTTGGTAGCAATGGCTTTATGATATGTACCTATAGCTTGTCGAAATAACTTTAAAAAACGCAACATCACGCCTGAATCCCCGAAGAGGAAGGCAGAGGAGTTCAGTACTCCCTAACGTTTAACCAGTTCACAAGTTCTAGTCGGTAACAAACAATTAAATAGTGGATTCAAGAAGCTGTACAAAATCTATCTTTCCAGTTTTTATAGAATACTGATATTTCAGAGTGTGGGTTATGGGCTAAACCCCTCAGAGGAATCCCTACATCCACCAGTAGACTGGTTAATGATGACTGATAAACGAAAAAACAAAAAATGCACCTGAGTGGGATGACAGTACTGAAATGAAGTCTACATAAAAATACATTATTTATACAAACAGCTCAAGCTACAATATATAATATAGTATTTGTAAATTCAGATCGCACTAACATCCTGAAGGCATCTGACTGCTTCTTGGAGCTTATGTAAATTGTATTTGATAAGACGCAAACGACAGGTTACACTAGTTGTGTAATATTTTACATTCATTAACGTGATATATGGACGGAGACGGAGGCCGCTCCAGTGTTTGACTTCCTCGTGTCAATAAAGGTGTGTGACGAAAACATTTTCACTTATACGTAGACGACTCACGAGACGGACCGGTTTCGGTATTAACACGGATTGTGACAACAATATTTGAATTTGGAACAATCTTATTTAAATTTCGATGAGCAATTCGAAATTCGAACGCATATTTTATGAATCGAATGTCTTATTAGATTGGCTGTCTATTTATGATCGAGGCTTTGTGCTATTAATATTAATGAATACGTCTCGATTTTACGCGTATTGCAAGAGCGTTTATCAAGGTCTACGGTTATCTATTTTATATCCGTAATTATGTTTGTGGATGATTGAGTCCGTTTTAATTAAACAGTGATATTTGTGGCAGCTTTAGCAGTTTATAGTTTGTATCGCATTTCTTGATTATATCTTGTATTATGTACTTCATAACGAGTCCTCTTCTAGTGTTTTTAATTAAAGTTTTGTTAATAAATACCCGTTTATGTTTCTCTGTTCACTCCAAATATAGATAGAAAGCTGTTAGCATTGCGTCCTCCGTATATATGCGTACCATTTAATCGAGTGTTGGTGTAATAAAGAGTATGAATTGCCGTCGATAAAATGATGAGGTATTAAAGTTGTATGATAGGCGTTTATTACTATTATACCAGCACGCAGGAATACATCAGCGGTTGCCGAATACCTCTATCCTTACAGACCAGCCGTGCTTGTACTATATTTATGACTTTTCTTGCAGCTGCTTCGTAGACTCATTACTACTGAACAAACAATTCCTTTAAGATCAAACAAAACGTAGATAAACAAACAACAGAACTAACAGTCGTATTAGAGTTTAAAAAAAAGCATTTTTTTCCACTTCCGATATAACATACATCCATTTAACTTTACAGTCTTATTTGGTTCTATTTCGTATGTGATACTACGAGTCCGTTAGATGGCAACATTTATATATTTACAACTATGATTAATTTAAAACCTAAACTAAAATTGTTCTTACTCGGCATTTCAATCTATCAACACTTCCATTTTTATGTTTTTCATCCTTCCGTCAGCCATTCTCTCTACATTATAAACCATCGGTGCATAAATGCCTGAAGTTTTATAATCGTGAATAATTTTGCTAAGGCTCATTGCGGGTAATCGGTTGCGCGTCCTGTTGGTCGGTGTAAATGAAGACAATTCAGCCGTTAGCAGAACACGCGCAACTGTCTTATAAATAGATTTGTTTGTATTGCAGAATATGATCTGTTTCACGCTGAACTGGGTAATATAGTCCGGATGTGTTCGGGCCCAGATTTAGTATTAACCACACGTAAGCAAAAGTTTTTTTAAAACTGTGATAGACAACAATTTGGCCGCGACCTCGCCTGATGGAAAGCGCAGATGTGCCCTCAGATGGAGCAGGCGTGCCTAGAAAGGGCCCGGTTCATCTTATTTTGAAGAGTCCTGCGTCGTGAAGTTAAGTAGAATATTTCTAATGTTTGGATATTTACAGTGATTTCTAATTCTGATATATTACTTGTATGTTACAATTCTTCTTTTTATTTGAATAAATTAAATGACATAAGAACAAAATATGTGTAAATGTAATTAAATGTATCTGTTACTTAAATGATTACGATACAACATAATACCTACAATTATTTTTATTGTACACGAAAAATTAAAACAATATAGGTGCCTATCCTAACTTCTGATTATCACTTGCGTTAACTGATAGAAAATGCCAGTTGGCATTAAGTCCGCCCTTTGATACCAACAATAAAGAATAAAAAAAAAACATAATAGATGGGCAGAAAAAAAAGGCAGTAAAATCCCTAAAAAGCAATCTCTAACAGACAAATTTAGAATAGAAGTCAAGAATAGAAACAGCCATATATGAGGATGGAGGTATTCCATTGTAAATAATTCTTCTTCTTTCAATAGCCGTCCATCTAGTGAAGGTTGACAGTTAGCTCCGAATATTTCCTGTCAGTTACGAGGTACAAAAGTTCAGCGATACATACGATTCCTGTACTCTAAGATATTGCGCAACGAAAATTTCTTCCAATACCTTACTGACCTTTTACATTTCGTAAATCAAATTCAAATTATTTTATTCATTATATGGTATATATACATACACTCAATGAAAGTCATGTTTTAGTCATTGTACTTCGGCTTTGTGCGCCCCTCAGGCTATAGTAGAC
>DWME01007414.1:0-12643 GCA_018244795.1 Parelbella ahira ahira
AAAAACTTGACTGTCTCGTTGGTCGAGTGGTTGCAAGCGCGACTGCCAATCCGGAGGTCTTAGGTCCAAATCTCGGGTCGGGTACTATTGGATTTTTTCAAACTTAGAATTTCTAGTAGTGACTCGGAGTTTGGACTTGTGCCCGGTGTATGGCAATAGGCTCACCATCATGGAACGTAACCTTAACCGGTGAAACGTGGGACTGTATTACATTCCTCTGCCTACTCCTTCGAAGATTACAGGCATGAGGTTACGTAAAGATACATGAAAATATGTTTCCTACTATACATTTCAGTGAAAACTGCATGACGTATATCGAATTTAGCGACCGTAGTTGTATTGGTAACTTTATTTTCTATATTTGCGAGCGCAACGCTTGCAACCGAACGCTCTATTCTACGTGCGCCCTAACAAGGTATCTGATATTCGTGAAACAAACTTTTAATAATGCCTTCTTTTCGAAACGTTTCCTTTTTCTTATAAAACTGTTTACAATATTTAATGCGACATCGTGACACTAGATGGCGTTAATGTGTTATCATTTAAAAATACTACGAATAAGAAGTAATTGCTAGACAAAAAGATTTTTTAACCCTTTAAGTTCCAATAGCATTTGGAATCGATTTTTATTTTTATTTGGAATGGAAGGAGATCATTTTATGCCTTTGAAGAAGTTGTAATCCCCGAAGGCACAGGCAGAGAGGTGTAGTATACCCCCATGTTCACCAGTTACGTTTAAGTCCATGGAATAGGTGGTGAGCCCATTGCCATACACCGGGTATAGGTCAAGAATCCGAGTCACTACTAGGAAGTCTTAATTAGAATAGTACCCGACCCGGGATTTGAATCCAGGACCTCCCGATCGGCAGTCGAGTTTGCAACCGCTCGACCAACGAGGCAGTCAATACGTTCAAAATATAAATCAATTAAATAAACTGTAAAATACTTGATGAATCCATTGATTAAATAAATGCTTACATAAGATTAACTTGAACGCTATCGGATAGTTTAAATTTTAATGTGATTGCGTATAATAAATTAAATTGGAATTTAATAACATTAACTTGATATCTCTTAATTAATTATGATCGACTTAAATATGATATGTGATGTAATTAAATATTTTAACGCGTTTTATAAACTCTGGCGACATGCAATGAATCGGATTCATTATGGAGAACATACTGACTTGGTATTTTACAATAACATGTGCGGGGACAATTGGAAGGTAAGTGTTTAAGAATCATACAGCGAAGTGAGTGGAACCAATGATGACGCTGGTTGATAGGAAAAGAGAAGATCACTAAGATGATGCACGCATGCTAAGGCATGTGTGCATACTTCTGTGTAGCAGCAGATTTTTATATGAAGGAAAGGGATCGAAACTGAGACAGCAATAGCTGATTAACGGTGCTGATTCCATATGAGTGAGCGAAATAAGAAATTTTGTATTTCTCTTATTCATTTATATGTAGCTTGCGTAAATATAAGATATTTTAATACAGATAAGAGGGCGACATAACAAAAACATAAAGGACATAAAGAGCTTATTCCCAAAGAAATATCCCCCGGGAAAGTTATGAATATAATCAAGCTGTATATTATAGATGCGTTATAAATTACGTGCAGCATATTTCGCAGCAGCGATAAAATGTGAAGCGCTTTTGAACTGCCACTCGTGTGCGCCCATCCTCGCTTCACACGGCTTATGGTAATCTGCCCTAATTAGTTAGTTAAGCAGTTCTTTTGTGTGACTTTTCGACGGAGTTCGTGTGCTGTCATTCGTGAACGCACACATGTCGTAACGACACCAGCAGATGATCAATATTATTGATCGTAATCGAACAGTGACCGCCCGCTGGATCTAAGGATTGTATAATGTTTGCTAGGATTTGTTGAAGTTAAGATGTAATTGGTTGATAATTTGTTGAGAAAAATGTGTCACATTTTTTATTTTGATTGTTCCTACAATCTTCATAGAACGACGCAATCTTCATAGATTGCAATCAAACGTCAGAAATTATTCAATCAAATGTTCCTCTCCAATCATCATTTGGTTTATGGTTAAAGCATGTGGTCAAATTGATAGTAGATTAACATTTGTTTGTCTTTAATATTTAATGTACGTATAATATGTATTACAAATACCTTAAATTGAATTAAACCGTATATTATTATTTACGTTCCCATTGTCCATGTCCGACATGAGACGTCAATAATAATTGTTGTCAATAAGTAGCACAGAGGAAAGATTTATATATGCGTAGTCTTTGATATTAGACAACGCTCAAACTGTTTTTTTATGATTTACAATCGAATTTCGATCACTACTGGCCACTATTGTATATAAATAGGTACTTATTTTGAAATTTGTATAAAAGTGATTCGAACTAATTCGGAACAAAATGGCCGTATGTGCGGTGCCCTAAATCATTATTATTGATATCTTCATATCACAGTTGCTTACAGCCTTTAGTTCCTTGTAATGGCGATATCTTTATTGTAATTTACTTTATCAATTGAAATAATTCCCAAAAGATGTGCTATTGTTTCCACCGACATGCTACGCTGGGTAGCCACACTTTTTTCTACAAATGTACAGACCCCATTGTGTTCAGCATTTCGGTGTCTGTTAATTAATTGTGTTTTCTGTACGTTTAAAATCGTTGGTTGGATTGTTTTCAATCCATTTCTTTGTTCCTGTTGGATTAATGGTCAGTGTTGCCTGTAACGAAGTGATTCGGGTTTCGATTTTTCGTTTTCTATACATTTGAATAATGAATTCAGATGTTCAGTTTGGATCTGGGTACTTTGGTTTTTATTTTTGTGTGGCCTCAATTGTCATCATCTTATTATACCATAGATATTAATAGACGAACTGTATTTCTCATAATTTATTAAAGCCTATTAATAAGATAAATCATTCTATACTTTACTGAATTTACTCTCAAAATGACAAAAGTAAGGCTATAGTATGAGCCTTTTGTTTAAGATGAAAATGTAGTACTTACCCATCCTTTTTACACTGAAATTAAAATACTTGGAATAATCAAGTTGTCGATCAATACTGATGTCTATTTATTTAACCAATTGAGCATAACATTAGAGTCAATTTCATTCCTGCCTTTCAAAAAACTATCAAAGCAAAGAAGGCTCTTAATGGAATCGTATTGAGCAATAAAAGATTACTTAAATAATAAAAAGCTTTCGAACTAAATTATGTGTAATGGGCTTTTCTATTGCGTAGATTACGTGTCAGTTTTCCAGAAAATGTGAAAGAACCTGGGGGTATATGGGAGTGCCAAAGGAATTAGATCAATATCCCTTGTCTAGTATTTGGTTATGATCTTATCAAAGGCATAAAAAAGTACCATCGCGCTTGTAATCCCCGAAGAGGTAGGCAGAGACGTGTAGTAAGTTTGACCAGTTAAAATGTCGAGGTCATACATGTCAAGAAAAACCATCTATAGCTTCATGAATGCGTCACGTCACGTATTAAGTATATGTATAATATAATACTTTCTCAGACTTCTCTCTCGAGACACCCGCCCGTCTTAAGGGTAAGTAAAGTCAACGAAAGTAATAATTGGAATTTATGTGACGTTCATTGGCAGTAATTCTCATATGTGAAGTAACCTAATAGCTGATACGAAAATTTAAACCCTAATGGTCCTTGAATGGAAGAAAAATAAAAAAAAAACAATGAACAGTACTTATTATATGTTACTTATATAGATGTACATTATGTTATTCTACATTTGATTCTTTTAGGGGTTGCTTGAAAATAAGTTTTAAGTAGCTTGTGTTAGTTGCCATAAGATTAAGTTATTTTCGTATCGAATTCCGTTAGTGTCACAAATCTTTAAGTTATTGCTGCGTTAATATACTAACTAGGTACGGATATATTACACACGCACGCACGAAAACACACACACACGGACACAAGCCTCTACACGAACATTGTTTAAAATTCATTCATGTGCTCTAAATCTAAGCCCGGTGTATGGCAATAGGCTCACCAACGTAACTGGTGAAACGTGGGAGGGTATAGGCAGAGGAGAGGCAAAGGAGTTCAAAATGTGGGCGAAGTGTAGAGTATACAGAGGATTTGCGACTATTTCTATAATTAAAAATAGCGTGTGTCACTTTCCAGACAATAAACCGAATCTATACAAAAGTCAAAGCAATACATTGTTTCAATATTACTGTAAAAAAGGGGCA
This sequence comes from Parelbella ahira ahira, assembly GCA_018244795.1. Lineage (NCBI taxonomy): Eukaryota > Metazoa > Arthropoda > Insecta > Lepidoptera > Hesperiidae > Parelbella > Parelbella ahira. The sequence goes on from DWME01007414.1 coordinate 4,222, forward strand.
AAGTGACATACATATACACCTTCGTATTTGTAACTTTACAGTTTTGCATGAATACCGCTAAATCAAATAAATTATTCGACGTATCGCAACAAGCAACACCAAAGAAAATAAGATGGAGTTCTCAATAAAAAACAGCTGAGTATTTATGATAGACTTTCCTTAAGGCTGTCGCTTCGCTTTATTTTTAGGGCTGTCAAATGTTATTATTGAAGTAAAAAGTAACATTTCAATTGGTTCATTTTAATTTTGTTAAGAATTTAGGAATGGGGATACATAAGTTCCACTAAAACCGGGAATATATGTATCTGTGACAATTTTGCTGTTTAGTGGCAGAAGTAATTTACGCCTTATATAATTATCATAATAAATGTTGCAAGTATTGAAATTAAATTAAATTTAATTAATGGTTTAAGTGAAAACATTACTGATATATCTGTAGGTATCAAAAAAAAATTATGATATTTGATTTTAAACAATGCCCATAAAATGACCACACCAGACACCATGAATTGAGGCCACGTTTGAGGAGTCTTAGGTCCACAAGATACTTCTGTTGGCTATACAATATAATGTTGATCATCAAGACGATGATGACGCAAGGGAGCATACTAATTATTGTTCCATGATTTTGTAATAAATAAAAAAATTAAAACCTATAAACGTATTTGGCCGTCCGTGCTCTGCCTACCACGTAAGGGAATTAGCGTTAAGATATGTGCATGAAAAAATAATTTTCAGATTATTTGTGACAACCCTAGCACTTCCATTCACAATGCAGTCAGAAGCCGGCCTCCTCTGGGAAGAAGTGGACAGCCGATCCGCAAATACGACGCGCAGAATTACATTCTGTGGTTTACAATGCACTTCTAATGCACTTTTATACAACATTTAACTTAAATGACTTTTCATATTTTTTAAGAAATATTTATTTTTCATTGTTTCTTATTTGGATATCGTGTTTACTCATTCTTATTTAAAGAATAGTATTTTTGTTATAAAATGTTTTTGTTTTTAATATACTTTTGTTTTTGTATATTTGATCATAAAATAGGGCGTGTCGGGTCTATAAGAACATTCGGCTCTCGTTGCTTTCTACCTATCCTATATGGAAGCTGACGTCATGATATATTAGTAACAGTAAGCATACGTAGTCAATATCTTTAGTAGTGGCCTTTATACAAATCTCAATAATAATATAGGTACTTTATAAATGAGTAGTGTCTCACTGAACATACGTTGGTTTATAAAAATTTTAATAAATCCATTTGTTATCATCAAGTCAGTCTTTGCCGTTCCACTGCTGGACATAGACCTTTCCCAGGGTGTGCCACAACACTCGATCCTCCGCACATCTCATCCAGCCACCACCAGCCGCCTTAAGATCATTGGTTAAATCTATTTGTTATAGGTTGGCGAATTTATTACAATCTATTGGAGTTATAGGATTTCGTTTTTGTCATTTGGCTACGGGGTCCTAAGAAAAGTCGCCTTATATTTATGTCATATCTATCGTAGGTTATTAGCGAGGTTGCAAGGGAAAATCGTGATTATTGCAGCTGGTTACAATTTTTCCCCGAATATTTTCAAACAGATTTTGAAACAGAGAGGAATTACGCATATTCCTCGTTCGGCTTACGATTTTGCATTCATAGGATAATCACAAATAAAAAGCATTTTCAGTATTTTCCGGATTTTTTTTCATTTTTTCGAAAAGCTTTTCTATGTGTTCTTTGTGAAAAAGTGATACTCGAATTATTAGGAATACTTTTTATTTACCAAAATCGGTTCAGTCATTCTCAAGTGATGCACTCGCGTACAGACATCATTTTCTTTTTATTTGCACAGATCTTTATGGACTTTATTAAACGTATTTATCGTTTCTTAAAGTCAGAAAAAGGTTTTTAATATAAATTTGACAAAATCAATGAGGTCACAACAAGGATAAAAAATAAAAAGGATATGACAAATTGTCAATGTCATGTTTTTGGGTGCTTAATTGAATATTGAAGATCGTGGCAGAGAGTCCATATGAATGCACTAGGAAAAAAAATCCCGGAAATATAGGCTATAGGATAATTCCGTCGGAAGAAGTCGAAAGTAAACAATTTTCATTGTAAATTATATAAACGGAAACACTATATAATGACAACGGAAACACTATATATTATCAGAAACCAACTTATAATATTACACGAATAAATTTTTTTTGAAAAAGTTTCATTAAATACAAAGCTTTATCAAAAGAAAGATTAACAAACAAATAACATTTTCTTTCAGAAGTTAGTACATTTGTCATTAGTTATTATAGTTTGTTTATAGACAGATATTTTAAATATTTAATTATATATATATATATATATATATATATACCTAATTGCTAAACTAAGATGATCACGCTCCTACCCCAACTCATCATCATCACCTGGGTTCACTGGGAGAAAATGCCACTTGGCTTTAAGTCCGCTCTTTGCAACCAACAATAAAGGATAAATAAATAAATAAATATTATTGGTAACTAATAAAGATCAAAGATTGTAGGTTTGCATTCGTTTGTACTCGTATGTAACTCAGATTTTACAGATGATTTGTGAAACATGGGAGTGTACAACACTGCACTGCCAATCCCTTCGCGGATCACAGGCGTGACTTTACATTTTTTTACACTGATTAAAATGATTTTTTTTATCATCATGTAAGATAAATTTAAGTAAAGTAGGTATTGTGTTACGAAGATTGTTCTTCTTCTTCTTAGCGTGTCGATGACAAACACATTTTAAGTCCCTAAATGGTTTTAGCCCAGAATTTTGCCACGCTGACGGCCTCATCACTGGCAGTCATTAGGTCTTCCTGGGTGCAGGTATCAGGGCACGCAGGGCACGATTTGAGGTGGTCCAGCGTTTGGGGGGGGAGAGAGTCAATACGTATATTATTTTGACTGGCCCGTTGGAGCAGTGGTTAGTGAATTTGACTGTTGCGTTGGGCGTTGTAGGTTCGACTCCCACTCAGAATAAATATTTGTGGGACGAAACGTAACATCACGCCTGTAATCAGCGAAGGGGTAGGCAGAGGAGTGTATAACTTCACTAGTTACGTAAGGTAATTTTTATCATTTGAACAAACGCAATTTCTATATTTACCTGCTATATTACATCAGCAACGATATTTGTGTTTAATAACACTTCGTTACCACTAAAAGACCAAGGACGAGATGCAAGTGGATTTTAAATTGCAACGAGAATAAAAAAGTCCATCAATTTTATACTAAGATCATACAAAGTGGCCGATGATTTACCAGTGCTTTGAGATTCTCGTAAGCAATAATTATACATTGAAATTTAACTGAAACACTAATACCCCAACTATCCGGGGCGAAGTGTTCGCTAACGAAACGTTTTGTTGATAAAGTATTTACTGAAGAAACATTCATTAAAACGGACGATGCTGAAATATTCAAGGAGTTGCGAATATCTTAAGCATCGCAAATGGAATACGCCTTTGATATCCGGCGAACACTACGAGAAGTGAATCGCTGAATTGAAACGTAATATTTCTTCTTACAGTAGAAGCATTTAATAGTTTCTTTTTAATTATATGTCAATGTTGGCTGTCAAGGTGTTCTTTTTTGTTGGAACTAGTGTCCCAGTAGCGATCGCCATTTGATTGTAAATCATAAAATAATCAGTCCGAGCGTTGTCTGGGTTCTTATGTCGAAGACTACGCTTAAATAAATCTTTCCTCTGCGCTACTTATTGACAACAACCGTCTCATGTCTGACGTTGACAATGGGAACGTAAATAGTAACAGGTTTATTTAATTCAATTTAAGGTATTTGTAATACACATTACACGTACATTTTATCATTCTGCGCGCCTTCTCTATATAAACTATAAGTGTGTCAAATTTCATACTCGTCCGTCCGCGCAATTTTCGTAAAAAGGGATGCAAAGTTTTTACTACATAAAGAAACGTGGCTTTTTATATAGATATTCGTTTAAACGAATTTAAGCATACATAATTACATGTTTATCAAATCAGCTTATTAGTTCGGCCAGCTTTTAAGTAAAAACTATTGAACATTAAAGTAATTAGTATCGTCTACGTAGAAGTGAGCAAAAAAAACGAAAGAAAAACTAGGTTTATTAAACGGCCTAAATGTATATAACGCTTTAAGGAAAATCGAAATTAATTTAGCTTTTTTTATTTTATTTTATTTTTATTTTTTTTTCATAATGAGTACAACGATACCACCTTGAATCGGTCCTCTGTTTTTACCTAAAAAAAATATAAAACTATGGCTATTCAAATTTTTTTTCAGCATAATTAAATGCTATGCACATTAATTTGTACATTCTAAATTCTTAAGTATTTTTTATCTGTGCGTCGAATATTATATTTCCTTTAATTTGTGACTTTTAATATGTGCACTAATATGACAGCTTGAGTAATCAGGTACCTAACAAAAATTCTGTGACGATATTTATTTGTAATAGTTCTGAACATAACTTCAACCTAAAATACGTCAGGCTGAAAAGTATAAATTTTAAAAATATAGGTAACCCTCCTATAACACGGTTTCGCTATAACACGATTCGTAAAATGCGGAAAACCTACAACACGGCATCCTATAACACGGTGTCACTATAACACAATAAGAAAAGTGCAAAAACCTTTGCGCTCAGACTAAATAAGATAGAGAAATATTAACTCCATAAAAACTCGAATAATAAATATGTTTTGTGACGCTAAAATAATGGGTCTCTCTCCGGGTCTCACACAACACGGTTTCACACAACACGGCATTTTCTAGTTACCTCACTACCGAGTTATAGGAAGGTTACTTGTATGCAAAAAACCCAAATGTCTAGTATTTTTTTTCCGACCCTTTTGTCGTTTCGCAGTTGGACACGGATCTGTTCTCAGAATGAGAGGGTTGACAGTCTGCCACACTAGCCAAGTGCTTATTGACAGACTTCACACATCCCGTCGCTCTTCTTTAGTATTAAAAGTGCAATTAGTCGGGCTATCCCGAAACATGATATGTGAGTAAAGCCTGTACATACATATTATGTATATGTACGTCGGGCTGAACATAATTATTAAAAAAAAGAATTAATAAAATAGATAATTATATAGCATGAAAAAAAAATATTAACCCCTTGCTTGAGTATATTAATTAAAAAAAAACTCAAAAATATGCATAAACGCCTCCATATAAGACACAATGTACGGAAGAATTCAATATTTATACAGTTGCCTTTTATACCTTTAGATATACATATAACCATATCACGATTAAAATACAAACATATCTATAATATCTTAACAATAAAGAATTAATTGACGTGCTTGCGTCTGCTGTTAAAAACAGGTAATTAATTATACTGTATTTTAATTATGATTTATTGCGAATGGCAGAACTGGCAATGCTTACGTAAAACTGAATTAATCTGTGCTGTGTTCTTTACTAACAACAGGTATTTTTATGGGCATGTCAGAAGAAAATCTTAGTTATTTGCGATCATTCCCATTAAAAGTGATTGATATAATTGCAATCAAGTATAGCAAGGAATGTCTATAGATTTAGTAGATCTTGACATGTGGATGCTTTGAATGTTAGAAAAATATTTATTATATTGATTGTTAGATTAAGAGCGATAATAATGTAATCCCGCTCATCGTTATTCTAATTTTCCGCGAAATTGTTTCTACGACAATGATATTATTCATTATTGAACAGCTGACATTAAAGACTGAAAATTTTATCCATTAGCCATGCTAATAGTTGTTTAACGCCATCTATTGTCGAGTAGCAAAAACTGTCAATGCGATTTTTCTAATGCCAAAAATATGTATGTACATCAATTTTTCGTTCGCAATTACATTATGTCGGTTGCTTTTTTACAGTATTAGGCGATATTTAATTGTTTATACCTAGAATGAATATTTTAACTAGTGATAGGTAAGTAGCTGGTTCGTTGAAGCAATTCATCTTCATTCACAGTTATCAAAAAAAAAACAATTAAAAAGAAAAATAAACAATTTCTTCAAAAAATTAATAAACATAATTAAATAAGGGGAATTTATTCTCGTTACGTACGCGCTTTCTGAAGGGACACTAGAATTCTACGATCCAATGTTGAATACGTAATACTTATATTTTAGCGGCAAAATGCCTTTTTTTTAAATCACGAGCTTAAAGTTTAAGGCTATCGTAAAAAAAGAAACGTAATATCACTCCTGTAATCCCCGAGGCGGTGGGCAGAGGGTATATAAACTATATATAAAATAATTGATGCCAGATAACTTGACATTTACTTAATATTCCTGAGCCCACAACGGACATTGATTCGAAATTTTGCTGAGTTGTTGCCTTATTCTCGCATTCTAGCTACTAAAGTAAATTATTAGTCAATTATTTAATAAACGCACGACACCCTGCTGCGTACATAACAGTAAGAAGCTCCTCTATTGGTTGTCATAGTTTCAATTTCAAATTCACGTTCTTGCCGCAACTATTTTTAAATTTCCCCGTTGGACATTTGCCTCGAATGCAAATTGTCGCATTTTAAATTGTTTTATTATTACTAACGACTGCCATTATTTATTTGTGTTTTTTTTTTTATTACTTTAGCATCTTTCCATTTGATCAGGTCTCAAAAAATGGCAGCACTGAATAATGATAAATTGACTTACCTGAACACAACTGCTATTGGAAGCATCATCACTGCGAATGCGGAAAGCGGTGGCCCGACCGGCTTCAAAGCATTCTATGATTGGGTAAAAACATTCATACAAATATTGCTCGAGGCATACTCCTATGTATTGATATAGTCATTTTTTGTTTGTCGCGAATGTGACTGCCAGTTGAGTCATTAGAACATATCAGCGACTCACTGAAATGCGATGGCCGTGAAAGTCTGCTGCTCGTCGTTGCTGCTAGAACTGCCAGTTTGAGGTTTGCGGCAGTACTTAGGAGGCCTCCATTAATTACGTGAGGCGTTTAACGGGGGAAAGGGTCAAGTCGAATCTCACCTAATTTTACATTGGGGGAGGGAGGTCTCGGCAAATATCACGTAATTTTTTTCGCAAGAAACAGTGCAAAATTGCAAGAAAATAGTATTTAATGGAAGTAGAGTAACGCTACTTAAATTTTAGAATTACAAAATAAAGTAATGTTGCAATGTCCAAGTACTGTCCAGTACCGCGAGCGGCCCGCGCGTATGAGACCACTGCGCAATAACTGAACAATAACTTTTTTATTAAATTCCACGCGAAAGAAGTCGCGGGCACAGCCAGTGTTAAATAAAATTGCCCTTGAAGCAGACTACTGCCACCTGGCTCAAAGTGGCAGTTGTTGCGGGAAGAAACAGCAGCAGATTTAGATGTTGCTGCCGTTCATTATCGTCACTACAGTTGCAACCTCGTCTATCATAGATATGTTGCCTCTGATGACTCAACTGGCCGACACTGCTTCTCGAATTAGCAGATTATACCCGAACTGTCAATTATAGGCCGGTCCTGCTAAATAGATCCATCAGCTCATGAAGGCCGCGGTGAATCAGTGACCCAAAAAACGGGGGATTTCTAGCAATGTTTGAAGACGTCCAGGTTAGGAATGCACGTCTAATGGCTAAAACGATGACAGTGAGCCGAACGCTTTAAAATAATCTAGGAATTTGTCTATTTATGAATTTTAATAAATAATTCTTATAACAAACAGGCTTTGGTACGAATTAATAATCATTAGGTATTTAATAGGACTGTTAAGTTTTTGTCGATTTTGTCGAGGCAATGTAAATATACAAATTAAATAATTATCATAGGCAACATGATAATTAGTTTTGACGTTAAATATATAATTATTTGTACACCGTAAATAATTACTGGGCTAATCTGTCCGTTTGTGTGAAATCGTCTTAGTACATATAAGTATTTTCGTCTTTATCTTAAAATACATTGATGACCCCTTGGTGTTAAAAAAAAATAATCGACCCATTTATCATTCTACTCTTGGAATTGGGTTTTTTCTTACATTGAGAGGGTTAAGGCCATAGTCTACCACGCTGGTCAAGTCCGGGTTGGTACTTCACACACCTTAGAAAGTTTTTTTATTGTAAATTCTAAAGCGTACAAGTTTCCTCACGATGTTTCCCTTCACCGTTAGCAAGTGATGTTTAAACTTAAAACGCACTTCTGTAAAGAGGTGCGCGCCATGGGTTTGAACCCAGCACTCCCGGAGTGAGAAGCTGAATTCTTAACCACTGGGCTATCACTGTATATTTGTATAAAATGATGAGGCTCTGAGATTAAACTTATTAGCGATCGGACGATCTACGAGAGCCGTTTTTGCTGGCAACTTTTGCAAGAAAATTAGTGACAGAAATGCTCTTTGACAGACAGATAAACTCGTACCTTTAGGCGA
>DWME01007415.1:0-12641 GCA_018244795.1 Parelbella ahira ahira
AAGTCTGCCAACCCGCACTTGGCCAGCGTGGCAGACTACGGCCTTAACCCTCTCAATATGAGAAGAGACCCATATTCTAACAGTGGAATGACAAATGGGTCGATTATTATTATAGGGTTTTAACATTAACCGTATCCGATTTTGCCGTACGGTATGAATATAACCGTTGTTTGTGTACACCACTGGAAACCATAAACGAAATCGTTCAATCGTTAACCGTAACAACCGCAAAGTGTGTACGCACCCTTAGGATTCGGTTTTGAAACTATCAATGTAACTGTAATTTACAATATTTAAATATTAAATGTAATAGCCACCTGAAAAGCGTACGCCCGAAACGCTTGTAACTCAAACGCTTTGTCATACAACAGAGGGTATGTCTAGTAATGGAACATACGTCACAATCGGCTACCAACCATATATCTAGTTGCAATCTTATAAAAGCACGTAATATTTTTAATAAAGCCTCAATTAAATAACTAAGAGTAATTTCTATAATGACCATTTTGGAATCGTAGCAATTTTATTGCTACAAAAAGTATGGGTTCTATTCAATGTTATCAGCGAATCGTAATAATATGGATGCTAAGCGTCGTAATAAATTGAGTATTTTGTATCATTCCTACTCACAAAAAACATAGGCAAGATTCGCCAAAGGATACACGCATGAATGATTCAATTCAATAAAATCGACTCCAAGACATCGCCATATGAGCCGTGAGTCATGGCTCGAATATGGTAGGCGGGACCCTGGGCCCGGTTTAGCGACTGGCCAGCGGCTGTCAGTCCGTGTGAAGCGCATACTGCACATTAATGTCTTTAAATATTTGACGCCGTACTCATCATTTCTTTACAGTGTATCAGTTTAAGATCGCCACATACAGTGCTACAATACGATGTCGCTCATTTAAGACTAGAGTGCAATATCTCAAAAACACTTTTCTTCACTTTCCTCTTTCAGAAAACAGTTCAAAAATTGGAAAACATAAATATTTTATCACTATTGTAATAGTTATATATCATAGAATAGTCCGGTTATATAATAATATATTATAATAGTCATAGAATAATTATGATTTCAAACTTTCTGAACTATTTTCCGACAGACTTTTTTTAAAAATATTACACTCTAGTCGCAGATGAGCGATTTATATCATTGAAACGCACGTGATGTATCACAATATATTTTCTACAGTATCGCTCGTGCAACTACCCATTTAACTATAATATATATCTCTACCTTACGTTGTCAAAGTACGTGATCAGATATGGTAAACATGCCGTTGTAAAGTATCGCAAATAACTCACTGTTAATACAACATACATACCTAACCAGTTCAAATTTAAGTCGACTAATATTTACTTATTGACAGTTACTACATGACGTTATTTTTCTAACTTAGAATTTATAGTAGAGACACGGAATCTGGATCTGGGTTCGGTGTATGGCAATAGGCTCAACAGCTATTCCGTGGAACGTAAACGTAACTTGTGCAACTTCGGAGTGTAGTTCACGCCTCTGCCTACCACTTCGGATATTACAGGCATGATGTTGCGTTATACGATGTTGTTGATTTAAAATGTTTTTGTACCAAAGAGAATTATTTGTTTTTTAAATACCCTCTTTTGAAAAAAACGACGCTAATAAAATACTAACTTCTAGAATAACGCATCATATTGATAAAAGTAGTTGCTTTCATCGCCTTTGTACATGAGTGTTCAATTATGTAAATAACGAAATACGAAATATCTCTATGTTGTTTCAACTACATACATAGGCAATAAAACCCTCTAAAATCGTAGCTCGTATATTTATTTCTCTGACGGTTCACGCTCACACTATCTAAACTAACTATCGTCTGGTATTTTTTTTTTATTCCTGGTTAGATAGAAACCTACTGTCATTACTAAACACTATTTAGATATCAACCTATGCACAATCACTATACTATATAATATTTTACAGTGAAGTTACAGAGATTACGACGGTTTACGATAGCACTCTTTTCTTTACTTAAAAATATACAATTTGCGCGCGCTTTTGCTATAGATTGAAAATGTGTAGGCAAAAGCGCGAGCAAAGAATCTCATACGTAACGAACTGTTTTCCCGCCTTTTTATTATGTGCCTGTCGGCGCGTCAAAGTATTTTTTTTTTCTGTGGCCATAAAACAACTATATTTGTACAAACAGTTATGTGAAATGTTTTTTAATTTTGTTATCATATAAAATATATATTTAGTCAATTAATTGTTACGTTCATTTACATAGAGACAGAGTGGAAATAATTGAGCTACAAAGGTCATTACATTAATCAAGACTAGCCACTTAGTATACCCACTGAAACACTTCACTACATATAAACTTTTGACTATCTTGTGGAAATTTACAATTCAGATGATATCTATGAATATATCTTTGACAGGCCACAATAATAATAATAACTGTCAAGAAAATTTATTGCTGCAAAATAATTTGACATATAAACTTAGACGAAAATAAATGTGTTGGCATTTGACATGCATACATATTATATGCAGGCTAACCTATCCCTTTTGGAATCAGTCTAGATAGGGCATTTAGATATTAGTTCCAAGCCTTGTATTTGTAATTCAGTGCATAGCTCTCATGATTATATCAGGCAATTATCTTTTTCATTCAAACAAAAATGTCTACAAAATATTTAGACATACCATCATTTCTACTTCTGGATGTGGTCGTTTTTGTGCATCTGTGGGTTCCAGTTTGATTTCAGGTTTGAGCTGCTTAACATCCAAGGGTTTCTGAGTATCGAGGGGTGGGAGCAGATGTGGCTGAGGTGGCCAAGCCGGTTTGTGAATACCAACATCAGCCCCATAGCCTTGCACTGGAATTAAAAATCAAATTATGTTGATTATCTTCTAAACAATTTTTCTTCTATAAAGTTTAATATCTTTTTTTTTTCAATTTGGTTTGTTAATTGATTGCCTGCAAATAAAAAGTATTATTATTAATATCTTACTATTAAGTTTGCCACTAAAATGATTATTCTAAACATGATTTTTAGTAACAAATTGAACTGTGTCAAATCTATCTTAGTTATAAAAAATCATATTATACAAATAAAAAAATCCTTTTTATAATAATTGTCATTCTAATCATTTGTAACCAAAATATACAAATTTAATAAAGATGTTTTATAATCACAATAACTTTATTAAACAATGGTTACAGGTAAAATTTTAAAATAAAAAAACAAAACTGTGTGTACACAAATTAAATCTAGATTTAATAATGTGTATATTGCCACTGATAAAATTGTCAATGCTGTATTGAAATTTTTTCATAATTTTTTTTATCATTCATTCACACTAAAATGCCCAAAAATATAAGTAACTAGTGGATTTCTAAATGGGCTATACCTTCTAGAGATTAGAACTAGTATTGCTAGTACTAAGAACAAAAGTATCTCATATCAATGTATTTGCCCATAATGTTCTTCAACTTAGGGCATCATTTTGTAATATTGTTCTATCACATTTCAATTTCTCATTTTGAATGGAAAACCAAAATTATTTCATACCATGAAAAATCCTGATCATTCTAAATAATTAGGCATATCTGTATTGTACCATACACCACTGTAATATTTATTTATCAGCATAGTTACATCATCATCATTATATCATTAGCAAACATTACAACAAAATCAGTCATCATCTCACTTATATACTTTATATAAACCAACTTACTTATAGTCCCTTGGAACATGCAATAAGCTATTGAAAACTTATAAAGCAATGAATCACTAATAAAAAATTGTTTGTTTACTGTTTTTGTAGCAGTTATTTACATAATGTTTCAAGGTTCTGTTTACATAGTATGTTTGATGCTGGTGTTACTGACCCATATGCGACTGCGCCATGTGCAGTTGCTGCTGTTGTGTTGGGAAACTCTGGTGGTGAGCGTAGTTCTGGTGCGCGGGCGGCGCGTATGATAAATTCTGTGGGGCGTAACCCCCCGGGGGCGGCGGCCCGTATGCCGCGAACGCATCTGGCGGTGGATAGTGTGTGTTGTATGCACCGGCGTAGGGTTGGTAAGGTATCTGATGGCCATTATCTACAAAACAACAAAGCATCACCGTTTAAGGTCACAATTTTCCCGCTCAAAACGAAAACGCAGTTATTGTCGTTGTAATCCACGTACCGATGTAATTTAGCGGCAAACCGTTCCCCTGCACCACTCCGTGGCCCGGCTCACCCTCCATCCGTAACCGCTTCTGGTTCATGGCTCTTTCAGCGTCATAATTCATCTTGAACACTAAAAACAGAAACCGCTTACATTTCCAAGGATTCCAACCACGCAATACCTCAATTGTAATCAACACAACGACAATATAACACTTATTAGACAGTTTCGCGTTAACTGTGACAGACGCCAACCGGACGCTAGGATAAAACACAGGTTATGCTCCGCAAAAGCAAACATAGCGTACCTTTGTTGGTCACTGATTGTTATTGATTTTAGTTAATACATGCACTTAGCGCCTCCTTTGTAATGTATTGGTACATAATAGGGCACAATATTAAGTCAAAATAACTGTTGCATACAAAATATGCATCAAATTATCAACTTTTAGTGACAGTAAAATTAGAAAAAAACACAAGTGAAGCGGAGTTCGTGTATTTTTTTTTCTCATCCTTTGATTTTTGTGATATGGTAATACCAAGGTGTAAATTTTAACTGCTTTTTAATGTTATTGGCTTAATTAATAATATTTAATACCTGTGTATTATTTACTTTTAAGTTATTGCAATTAAAATTACAGAAATATATTATTGCAATTTCTTACAGGTAATGAACTGAAAGAACGTTGAGCATTAAATATTTTTCTAATAAATGTTTGGGATGTTGTTTCGATTTTAAAAACAATTGTAAGCATTTTGTGCAATTATATTTAAATTTATTATTTTTACATTTGATTATCTGTGTTATTACATTTTTTAAATATTGCCACATTCAATTAACAAATACAATTGACAGTGTCGCTATAGTTCTCCTTGTTTTACTATATCCAAAAGATTCGTGAGTGAACGAAAAAAAAATATCGATACTTAATGCTGCCAGTATTTCAAAAAATTAATTAAAATGGTTTTTCCACGCAATCGAACGACTCGAAGTGTTTACATATTCTTCGGTTTTACGCTTATATTATTTTTGTATGCTAAATAATATTTAATCTGTGCGTTGCATTAGTACAGAATGCGTTGCGTTGCGGTCACAATATAGTGTAATTTGTTGTGTTACTACGACTAATAATTATTAAATCAGGAGTTAAGTTTTGTGACTGAATAGTTCTGTTTTATAATTTACTTTAGTTTTGCATGGGTAAGTTTAAATTTTATATCATAAAGTGAATTTGACTATTACGTTGAATCACCACATGCTCAACGACAATTTGAATGGTAAAATTAAAGCAACCATGAAACCAACCCAAATAACGCTTATATGGTTCTGAAGCTAATTTATTGCGATAATTTATTATTAACCGGGGCACTGTAATATTTGTTTCTGTGTCGTGTTATGGGAACGGCTTACACAAACAATAATTATTGAGATCATTTTTATCATTTTAAAAAAAATATCCCTAAGATGTATGTATTTAATGTTATATGACGTTATATTGGCTTTAGGTGATCATTGCGAATTATTTCTTTAATTTCACCCTTCAGACAATGTAATTCCTAAGTAGTTCAGTTGATTGGCTCATCTATACTCTTTGTCTATATTTCTTTTCACCTAGAACAACTCGATTTAGGTGTAATAAAGCAGTGTAATAACCCAAGAAAGAGATTGTAATTTTGACTTATTTGCCAAGTGCAGTATGTAACTTTCTCGATTTCCGTATGGCTTACAGTGATCTTTTAAAACATTAACCCATCAAGTAGGGAATATACATACATACACCTTACGTAAAACACTTATTTTTTTTAAATTAATGTTGAAAGGTTTGATGGACACGATATTTAAAAATCATATAAAATACCGTTTAATTTGTTGAAGAAATAATATTTAATTAGCGTATAAACGGGCAGAAGTGTTTGTTATGCAGTTTGAAAAAAAAATCACCTGACATCACGCCTGTAACATCCAAAGGGGTTTGCAATGCAATTACACAATTTGAATAGCATATAACTAGTGTAATACACTTACATCACCTTTCATATATTTTCTCATTAATTTCCAAAACACTTTTTTTGCTACCTAACATATAGTACGTAACTTCATGCCTGTAATCCCCAAAAGGGTAAGCAGAGGAGTGTAGTACACTCCAACATTTCACCAGTTACATAAAAGACACAGGTGGTCAACCTATAGCCATACAACAACATCATCAGCCTATCTCTGTCCACTGTTGGACTTAGTCACTTTCGTTTCATTAGGGGAGGCCTATGTTGAGCAGTGGATTGAACTAGGCTGATTATGATGAGGGTGTATATAAATGTAATCACTTATATCTACTTTCCTTGATGCAGTGTAAACAAAGAAGAAATCATGTTCAAAAGTGAGCAGGAAATCTCTGATGAGACACTGTTCATAACCGACAGTTATATTAACTTGGAGTAAGTATTTTTTTTATATAAGAGATTATGTAAATACAAAGTTGTTTTTTTTAATCAAGAGTGGATTGTCTTATTCATCTCTCTCACGTTTCTAGCCAGCTGGGGAACATTGATTGGAATCCAGGCGATGACTACTCACTGTTGCCGAACCAAGAAGACACAATGGATGCTAGTGTGAAATTCAGCCAGTTGTCTAATGAGTTCATTCCAGTAAGACTTATACATCGCAATATGTTAATGTAGAAGTCCTTAAAATGTAATTACGATGGTGATTTTTTGTTTTTATACTATCATTACACCATCACACTGGAACCACGTAGTAGATAATTTTTAGGGCATCATATTGTTGCGCTAGAGATTCATGCCTAGGAGTGGGATATATAAAAATTATTGCGCATTAGTTTGCTAAGCTTAGTGGTGATGTAAGTGGTAAGTTTTATGGAGCCCTAACAGACTTCTTGTCTTCAATATGCAAGGAATCTGGAAATTTAAATGATGTTAGGTGCAAGGGGTCCTTGAATAGGTGGCTGGTCACAAATGTAGACCAATTTTTTGTGTTTTAGTGTAGTCCGTCTTGGTTGTTAATGATTAGTAACAACAGTTAAACCTTCTATTAGGTCATTTAAAAACTGCCTAATGACTGCCTAATTGGTTGAGTGGTTGCAACCACAACTGCCGATCGAGAGGCACTGGGTTCAAATCCCGGGTCAGGTACTATTGAAAGTTTTTAATTTAGAATTTCTGTTAGTGAGCCAGAATCTGAGTTTGTGTTCGGTGTATGGCAATAAGCTCACCACATATTCCATGGGACTTAAATGTAATGGTGTTAAACATGGAAGTGTACTGCACTCCTCTGCCTACCCCTTCAGGGATGATAGGTGTGATATTTCGTTTATATTTAGGTCAGTTAAAACATCCGACAGGTGGGCCGTTAACCCATATCCACCACTCTGTACATGAGCAGTATGGTACAAGATTCTCTGTGCATTGGCATTTGGCGAAAAAACCTGTGTGTAACAGTGGAAAAAGTTTTACACACAGTTTCAATTTAGTGTTGATATTGTTAACTTTTGCAGATATGAGTTATTCTTAATAATCTCGAAAGTATTTTATTATGATACATGCCATTGTTCCATAATGTTCGAGAATGTTCAATAGTAAAAGACAATTTCTAGATTCCTAACAGATTTGTAGATAACAATACAAACAGATATGGAAATTAGCTGAATCTTGGTTTTTCTGTTATTTGGATAATTATTTGTGTATATTATTGTACTTCATATTCATTTTGTTGTGTAATATTTACAGTATACTCCGGTTGGCCCGCCAGATAGATCAAATTTTGCAGGCTCATTAACATTTGAAGTGGAAATATGTGGAAATCAGACTAGTAGCTCCAAATATCTGGTGAGTTATATTTGAAGTAAAGTTCTATAATATAATTATATTTGTCTTTACTGGAGTCATAAGATGTGCACTTTTGAACTAGTAATTTATTTCTTATTGTGTAAGTGACTAGGGGTTGATGAAATGCAAAGTGTAATACAAAAATTCAAATATTTTTGTTAATGTCTGTGATCAGGCTATAGTTTGATGTGGATATGATACTGGGGTTATGTAGTTAGGTTATGTTATGACAGGACTAACAACAATATTTAACTTATGATACTTTTGTGCCACATTCAGACCATCCAAGAGTTGTACTGGTAAGTCAATTTTTAATATATTGTTCTCTATTGACAGTCTTATTATTCATGTGTACTGCACAGTAGCAATTCTGCTAGTAATGTACATCAATTATTAAATTGATGATACCCATTAGGGTACGGTGGTTGCAGTAACATAAGGAGTGTTTCAAGAGAGAAAGCTTTTGTCATATCAGTGATGAACAACATAATAGATACAACTGCAACTTGCCCTTTATTAGCTACAAATTTTACTTGCATTATGATCAGATTTGGTGCATTCTTCAACGTCATGTGTTAATGTATATGGACATAAATATACAGGTCACACAGTTTAATTGATTTTTTAATCTGTGTTGTAACGATTCTCTAAAAGTATGGGCTAGCAGGATTTTTCGTAGTTTTTAAAAGTTAGAGATTAGTTTCTTTAGTTTTATTAGTGATGATTATTGATCACTAATATGTTATCGTCTTATTAACTTCGTCCGATTAAATTATTTATCATTTGTAATCCAATAGCGGCTTATTAACTTCATTAGATTTTTTATCATTTGAAATCTATTATTGCCTTATTAATTTCGTCCGATAATTATTTATTATTTGCAATCTATTATCGTCTTATTAACTTCGTCTTTTATCGCCGAACTGATAAACCCATTTCCGGTCAGTACTCGCACCGGTTCAACCGTATCTACGTGGACATGGGCTACAGCTTCCCGATTCAGTTCAAATGGGACCCGTCCCAGTGTGTCTACCCTACGATGTACGTGCGCGCCACCACGGTGTTCTCTGATCAGTCGCAATCAGAGAAGAGAGTGACCAGATGCATCCAGCACTACCACGAGACTCTAAATAATGGTGAGTGGCAAAATGTCAAATCACTTGTAAATATATTCTCGTTTGATATGCCCTTTTTTGGAGCAGAAATATATTTGTAGTGACTCCCTTATCTTCTCTCAAAAGAGAGTTGTTATATACGACATGAAAACATGACCAATTGTTTGTTTACGCTGTTGATTTTAAGGGGATGGACCATATTCTTTTGTTTCTGGCTTAATGTGTGGTGGTTTATTTTCGAAAGTTTAAGTGGTTCACCACATTCCCATCCGTCAGATATTGATTTTTATAATTGTGCATCGGTTAGCAAGTTACAGTGAACTGAGATTCGAAGACACGATTAATTTCACCCATTTCACAAATTCTTCGCCGGCTCATCTTTCGCTGATCTCGGGTAGATTTTTAACCTACCAGCAGGGACTGCTTGATCGTTTTATTACGTTTCCCATTTACAAGATAACACTAACTTCCTTTCATTTTTGATCATATTTTGGGACAACTTCCCACGACACGATTCTGACGAAGGTAGAACTCGCTCAATGGTAATTAGATATCGCTTAAAGCTATAAGTACTTCTAATGGAGATTGATAGAAGAAAAATATACTGAGAAAGGCGGAAAACCGAGCGAACTGGAAATAACAGACAGACCGTTACGAAACACTTTTAGAGACACGACCTTGACTAATGAAGAAAATATTTTTTATACGATTTTTTATAAATATCACATAAGTACATCAATACTCTGTTACGCGTACAAAGTGATTTATTAAAATGTGATATACAGGTGCAGAACTGCCGAAAGCGATGCGGTTGAACGTACTGCACTCGGCGCGCGGGCTGGGCACGCAGGACGTGTACTACTGCGGCGGCGAGGACTCGCCGGACAAGTGGCTGTCGGTGCTGGTGCGCTTCTCCGCGCCCTCCACGCACTCGTACCAGTTCGTCTGCAAGAACAGTTGCTCCAGCGGCATCAACAGACGGGCCATAGCCATTATATTCACTCTGGAGGATTTTACGTAAGCTCACCGTGACGCTCACCGTACATATCTTGTAGTATTTATACTATACTTCTTTGTTATTACCTCGAATGGTTTGGCGTATGTTGTGATTAGCTTGGATTCAGATGATTATGTGTGGTGCGGCGCTTAAATATTATTACTCTTTGAAATTTGATGTAGCTGGTCTGATCTCCATAGAAGGGCTCTCCTGTCAGATGGTCAAACGACCTGGAGAAGACTGCGGGATGAAGCTGGATTCGGAAGGTCTAGAAGAGGGTGGATTGGCGTTAATAAGAGAGGGCCTAAGTCCAACAGTGTACATCTAAGGCAGTTGAACTGACTGATGAATATTGTCTTTTGATGCCTTTGTCTTACGCTAACCATTACCGAACCGGTATTCTATACGGCGTAGTACGTAATTCCTACGTTTATATTATAATGACAGTTTATTTCAATACAATCTTCAGGGGCAAAGTGTGGGGCCGTCAGACTGTGGGAGCGCGCGTGTGCTCGTGTCCGAAGCGCGACATAACACGCGAGGAGACGGAAGTACCGCGGGGCAAACGCCTCGCCAAAACCGCGGCACCCGCCGCCGCCCCGCCTGTACTCAATCCCAAGAAAATCCGCCTTCAGGTCACCGATACTGATGAACTGATCCAACTGCCGCAGGTTAGATTTCACATTATTGTTTCTTAATAGCCCTTACACACCAACGTTTGTTTAACGATCGCACAATACTCATGTCCATCGAACTCTTGGGATACGCCAGATTCAAACGGCTGTTACGCATACTGCTCATGAGGAAACCTGAAAGTTACTAAGCTTGACCAGATGTGATTTGTCAATTAAACTATCCATATAGCTTCCCATAGATTTAAAACCAAACAATTCTGTTTAGATGTGATACTTCATATGGGAGGCACTTGATTGAAACATTACTTCAATATCTCTCTGAATATTGGTATTTTGCATTTGACTTAAGTGTTATTTATGTTTTTCGTTCTAGGTGACGGTAGTAGGCCGCCGCGCATTCAATACAGGGTTGACTGTCATGCTGAACATGATGGAGGAGAAACGTGCTATGTACCTTCGGAGCAATTTGCCCACCGAGGACCTTGACACCAGTATTGCCTCACTAAAATCACACTTGGAGACTGGCGACACATAAACATAGAATATGCAATACTGCTTTTTCAATTAATATTGTCATTTCAATTTTATTTTAGTGAGGCTCCATACTCCACGAAAATTATTTTATAGAACTCCTTTAGAACGTCTATTCTTTTAAATAATGTTTTTAAGTAATTTTTTACCTGTTTTCATACATTTTGAGCTTGTTCAATTATGACAATGATGATTTTTAGATTCTGTTTTATTTACATTATATTCATTATGTTCAGTGTTAGATTAAGTGGAATAAGAAGAGATTTTTTAAAGATATTAGTTTATTTAATTTTAGTTTCCTTTTATTAGTGCCTTTCGGTCATTTTTCAGGATAATATTTTTAATGGAAACAATTTTAAAAAATGTGGTTTTCGGTATTGTTGTATCCTTGGATAGTCAGCAGAAAAATATTTCAATTGATCAATGCGAATTAGATGAAGAATATACTGGTTCCTTAACATTACTCTTTGTAACTGACATTCCAAAAGCTGTTGATAAATACTGTAGCTTTTTCAATACAGGTCTTGTCCACAGTTGATAATTGAACAGATTATCTCCTTCAATTTAAATTGTCTGTATTTCCCTTTGTCACCTGTATGGTGCGCACAAAAGCTTGCAATATGCTAAACTTTTACAGCCTTAAAACAAAAGATGCTAAGTTTACTATTGTTGTTTTCATCAATAATGAGATACATTTCCAGTGCAACAGAAAAGCTAATTATGTAGTAGTAACCAGGAACATAGGTAGTAGGTATTAAACCCAGTGATATTAAATAACATTTGTATAATAACAAAGCTAAATCAGTAGTAAAACAATTTGAACCAATAATATATTGACAAAAAACTTCCATTTCTTTCCAATCTTTTTAATTACCAGCAAAAATAATGTAACTTAACCAATATTGTGCTAATTCAACTTTGGAATTTAAAAATATGAATCTTAACCTTAATTTGAAACTTATGGAGTACTGGTACAATTTAACCAATGGGATGTTCAACGGCACTCTAATTGAATTGCGAATGTAATTTTCATATGCTTACTAAATTTTAGGTTTAGTTGCTCAAGATATTATGTACTTTAGTATCATTCACTATTTTAATACAGACAGTAAGGTTTGTTTTTAATTTTTTGTGTAGAATTATGAGGTTATTTTTTTTATTTGTTTTCATTATACTATATTAATTAAGTTCAGATTTAATTTTTTTAATAAGTTTATTTTAATTAAGTTTCTTAATGAGGTAATAAGTTAATATTACTCTAGTAGTTTTATAAGTGTTCTCATACAACATGTAGGAATAAATAAAATTCTTTTATAAGTGTTCTCAATATTGATGGATAGGTGCTTAGTTTAGTT
>DWME01007416.1:0-12640 GCA_018244795.1 Parelbella ahira ahira
TTTCCTAGTATCAGCACCCGCTATTTTTATTTTTGACATATGTCAGTTCAAACATTGGTTAGGCGCTGATTTTTTTTAATTTTCAAAGTGAGCGGTAAATTAACAGTTTGAGAACCTAATTACGTTCTAGATTAACACTTGAGCGTGGCGATTTCGTCTTGTTATTTATAATAATTAGCTCTGAAACAGCGTGCTCTTACATTCGATTACGACACATCTTCGTACGTTACATCTCTCGGGTGCCTACGTTCGCAAAAAAAATTATAATTAACGCCAACGCAATTATATCGCAAAGTGAAATTCAGATCACTTCTTCAGCTTCACCTACCCGACGCACGGATACTCCTTTAGCGTTGAATAATGAAAGTAATATAATATTACGCCTGTTTCCCTGAAAGGGTAGAAAGAAGAGTGTGGTATTCCCATTTTTCACCAGTTACACGTTCCAAGGGATATGGAGTGAACCATTACCATAATCGAACATACATCCAAGCTCCGTGCTACTAATGGGAATGTCAACTTAGAATAACAAAATAACACTTTGCCGGACTCAGATTGAACCTAGGACCTTGATCAATGGTTTGATCGTCTCACGCTGCGACGCTAATGACGCTGCGTGAGGTTTCTTGAAGTTACTAAAAAGAATTGAAATAATTTTAAACACATATTTCAAATTTTTTTGTGTAGTAGCCGCCATGGAACATGTATAAAACAAACTCCAATATGGACATACGATCACGGCAGGTCCTTTACGGAATACAAATTCTTGTTCATGAAGTATACAGCACCACAGATATTAAACAGATTTTTTAAGAATTATATTTCATTCTTATTAGCATCTCTGTATATAAATAGACTTCGGAATTACATATATTATTATTATACCATCACGCCAGATCCCTTGCGGGTTTGGCAAACAGTACTGAGTGTCTCTATCTTTACAGACGTGTCTGTGCTTACATACTTGACGTGCGTCTTCTACATTCGTCTCTTATTATCAGTTCCTACATAAATCTTCATTCTACCCATTTTGTGGATAACTGAGTATAATATATTATGTATAATCTGTACGTATCGCGGTACCTGATGACGCTAGTAGTTTCTTTAGAACAAAGTTGGCACGTCTGTTATGCACTATCGTCCAACCAATTATCAAAACTCCACAATGATAAGTATAATTATAAAAATTTCTAGAACAAATCGAAATCTTACGAAAATGACTTAGCAGGGTGTTTTTTAGTACACTTTTATTAGCTTGATCTGTATGTATGAAATGTGTGTATATCTGGGTATGTAACGGGATCTTCGAACTCGATTTTTAAAACTGTTTGCTATTAGGGAATCTTAAAAATAATTAGATTTTGGATTAAAAGACCTAGCCGCGATAATTAGTGGAGTGCAGGCGAGTGACGTAACGCACTTTCGCGGCACACAATGCAGGCTCGATGCGCTTTTTGCTGTCGCATTAGGCGTACAATTTGTTCGCAGATAACATGAACATCTTAAGACGATTTTACTACTATGACATTAAAGTAGCCACAAACGGAGATATAAGATATAGTAATATACTGTGCTATAACGTTTGCAAATTGTTCACATACATTTTTGTTCGAGATAGAAACTATGCAGACAACCCGAGATAAAAACTCGTACATCTCTACGTAACAAAACATTAAATGCAAGCCAGAGAAACAAGCCCGTAAACCGTAACCAAACCGTCACGAAACATGTAAACAAACCAGAGAAACCAAAGAATTTTACCAATATTGAGTGTATTACATCTCTCCGTCTACCTCTTCGAGCATCGCAGGCGTGGCGTTACGTTTACAAACGAAAGATACAACAATTATATTTGTAGACGACCAGTATCACGCTCATTCCCCCCATTCGCGACACCCGTGACGAGTCATATGATCCACGCGCCGCGGCAATATATATCAGCGCAACACAATTGGTGTCACGGGACGCGGCGTGATTGTCATAATGATATCCTCATTGGCAATTTATGGCAGAAACGCGACTGGCTCGTGTCATATTTGTTTAAGTATGAGATCAGAGGAGCGACGAGGGCATTGAAAGGTTGAACGGATGATATTTGAGATCGAAATTCGATCTTAATTATTGTTGAACGCTTTATTATGGAAAATTTATTTTTATGTTTAAAACATTTTGTTGTCTACACTTTTGCATCGCTTGTGTGTCTGAGTACATACTCCTTGTGTGTACTATACTCCTCTGTCTGCCTCTACGTGTTTACATGCGTAATATTACGTTTTTTTTTGTAAGGAAAATTAAAGTATTACAAACTGAAGCTATTTACTTGTACACAGTTAAACGACGCATTAGCTCCGAGACTGAGAAATTTCTAAGCTGTTGTATGGAACTCATTAGAAATGAGATAGTTATGTACTTTAAAGACAAATAGAGTAGTCATTAGCGGTATCTCTTATCTTTTTTGTGCCTCATTTAATTCAATGATGTACGAATTTTGATGCCGTATACATATTGGAATAACCTTTTTAAAGCGATTAACATACCATCATGCTTGTGTATACATATAGTCAGAAATCAGAATTGTGTAGTAATCAGATTTTTTTACGAGTGAGTCTATTGCCATACACCAGGCACAAATTCAGATTCCAAGCTACTACGGGGACTGTCAAGTTGGCTCCGTAAGACGCTGTCGGATTCGGGATCGGACCCAGGATCCCAGCTCAGCAGGCGCACCTTCAACCACTAGTCCAACGAGGCAGTCAAACATATTAATGTAATACTACTATCACATAAAGTGTATACCATATTTTTAATGTAAGTAAATATTCAAATCATTTATAAAACTAGTATCAGCTCGTCGTAATAACAACAATAAAAATGGAGATGAAATTTTTAGTTATGATAAAATATCACGTCACACAAAAACCGGAAACATTTTAGATTGATAAAGTCTGTTAGTAATAAATGTAATAATCGAACTCAAAACCGGTCGGCGCCGCGAGCCGGGCAGCTCGTTGTGACTTTTGAGCGCATGACGTAATGTTCAGATCATCTACATAATTTGGATCACAGGGTTGCAGAAATTATTTATTTAATTAAAATTTTCGAAAGTAATGCCTTATGTGTCGCGGTCTTCCGTTGCGAATATCCGGCGCGGTGCGTAAAACGTGATGTAACAATAACAAGTTGCATTCGATGAGATAAATTTTAAATTTAGAATAAGCAAAAGTGGCGCTACACTTTATTGGATTTGATATAACATGTTAATGGCTTGTCTTTGATCATTTTGAATATTTATTTTAATGATTATAATAATAAAGAGCTTTTACATTTTTAACAAATGTCGGAGGTAATCGCGATAACTACAAAACGCCTGTGCGATGTAATAAAAAGGACACGTCAAACATTAAATAAATATATTCTTATATTGGTATTTATTATACTGGTCGAAAAAATTCGTTTGAAATTTCGAAAGATATTTACTGTTTAACCTATCAGCAATTGTAACTGAGGAACGTTTTATACAAAACTAACAATATTTTCTATGTAATAACGTAAAATAAAACTAAAGCATAACTGTTATACATTTACTCATATATTTTTATTGATTCATATAAAGATAATCTACCTAACCGTTGTGCAAACATGTTCGGCATTGAAAACCAGACAATTTGTTCTACAGTACCCGAGCGACCTAGCGCCGTTCGACATTTACAATAAATGCTATACGACATTAATTAATAGACCAACAAAATCTAAATAGACTTTTTAAGAAACCTATCATTATATCGACTATTATAATAAATTAATAACAGCTACAATGTTGTGCAATGATATACGTTGATTAGTAGATTTTATTAATGTTTATATATTTCAACCTACTGTCACAACTCGGCCAGCACTGTTGTTTGGAAAGGTTTAAACAATAAACTTAGGACCTACTTAGGCTTGTTCTTGAAACTCACTATTACAACTGTGATCACAACTACAAAAAATGTAATACCTATTGTATAAAATGGTTGTAACTTATTGGATAAAATAAATAAATAAAATAAATATTTTTCATTAATAGGGAAAATAGATAAGCGAAAAGAATTGTTTTGTTATTGTCAGCCCTATACTGATGGTGTATAAATCTGGTAAAATTGGTTCTCGGTTATTATGTTTTAGTGTTAATAACTTGTTGCCACGCGCTCACTTCCGGCCGCCTTTGACAAACCGCGCGCAGTTTGTATTATAATCTGTGCTCCGATTATTTATATGTGCGATTTGTTTATGTCACAATATATATTATCTGTTTTCCCAGAACGATTATATCATTAGTGTCGTTGAACGAAACGTCATTTTTATACTCATAGCATTATGTCTGAATCCAGCGAAATATGATTAAACATTACCTAATATTATATTATGTACATTATTAATACAATTAAATTATTTAGCGTATGAAGTTAAAATTATACATTAATTAGTCGCATTAGTTAAAAATGGAATGTTATATTAATAAGATGTCTTGCCGCCCGTTGTCTGGTAATAACATAACGCTGCCAATGAATGAATACATTCCGATTTTAAAAATTGGTACACTTTTGCAACATAAAGCCGTATAATACTTTTACTGGCAGCTGTCTGCGTTAGCAAGCCTAGAAAATAATAATGATGTAGCAACTATTTAATGTTAGTTTTAAAAATAATATACCTTAATAACTAATATTTATGGTACTGGGATTCCGTTAAGGCAAATTATGCTTCCACATAGCACGGCCTTGATCGCTCGAGCATTGTACATCCAAGTTAAACCAGCAGCAAATCGCCGAACTCACTACCGACTATCGATATATGTTAGTTACTAACTGATGAGAGAGTTCGATTTTGCGAAAACGCCGTTAATGTAAGAAGAGTCGGAAAAATGTAAAAAAGCACGTCAAATATACAGGGAGATTTGACTCTCTATACTCTCTGCTTACCTCAGAAACCTACCCTACCTTACGGGAAATATAACAACAATAATATTTTTATAATATAATAATATCTCAGTTTCAGACAAAACCAGAACTGGGTTATTAGGGAAAGTGAACATTTTAAACAGCACTTTAATGACGTCACATTTATATAACTTTATTATTACTGTAAAGAATATAACTTTTTATAATTACCCTTTTATTGTTTTACATTTTCGCATGTCGCGCTGCTGAGGACAGTGATGATGACAAGAATATCAAAGATGTTATCTCGGTCAGATAAATGATATAATATTTAGTCAAATATAATTTAACGGCATCATGAGTATTGAATAGAGATTAAATGAATAAAACATGATCATGCGTGTGATCAAAGCACTAAATGATGATAAAAATAGTCATTACTTTCGCCATAAAAGTATTCACTTCCTAGGGTTGGCTATCAGAAGCACCTCTCCATCGTCTGCTGAAAAGCTGATGAATACCAGATAGATGGGGAACCCGTTAGTTTCTTTTTAATCTTTCCAAGAATGTTTAAAGAAGTCTGATTGTTTTTTTACTACCTACTGAAGGATTTAGGTTCCATCCTTTCGTCTTCTCCGTTTTTCCGTTACTGATAACATATATCTATAGGTATAAAACATAATGTCTATGATTGCCATGAACCCTTTTATCGTGCCATTATTGGACCTGCGATTATTCCGAGTATGGGAAGTGTTCAATTCACACGTGTTAAACAACATTATGGAGAACTCTATAGTGTGCAAGCTTTTCTCATAACGTTTTTTTCAGCGGTACCGAAAGTGACATGTGATTTTAAGCGCTATGTGCAAGGATTCAAATCCAAAAACCCTAGAACGGGAGGTTAAATTGTAAACAACTATGGCATAAGTGCCTAGTAATGTTTATAGACATCAGAATAACGATTTCCAGTTGTATATCATCAGAAAAACTTGACAGTACGTTGACAGAACTTTCATTCGCAGTACAGCGCCGTTAGATATCTGACGCGATTTCTCAAACGCATCTGCAACTCGTTCAATGGGACAACTTTCCTAACAAAACACAACCGCCTCATAATTATTTTCTAAAAACAGGAAGTGGGGTCATTTTGCATTACATAATCCTGTTTTATCTGTGCAAGAACAGATTATGGCAACATTTAATGCGGCTTAAACATGTTAATGGACATTTCATATTTTAATGTGCGTATTTTGTAAAATACACCAAACGATAAAATTACGAAAAAAGTGGTAAGTGTGAAAATTATTTTTGATGCCCAAAAAGCGTGCTTAATAATACTTATATAACATAATATAAAATGTAAAAAATACAAATGATTAGTACATATTACACAAATTAAAAACTCATTGATACTTTTTTCTAATATCCGTTGTACTCACTCAGTGTCCAGTTACACTTGTATTATAACTTCACATATTTTTTACATATTTGTGGACAACAGTGATTAATTCTTCCAAAATTTCTCGAAATTTCGAATAGCACATCTGACTATTTCCAATCTTTTTATCAAGAATCTTTTAAACAGATTTTTGAAATTCTAGAAACTTCCATTAAATGTTTCCATAAATTATTTTTTTGGCTATCCATTCTTACAGAAGCTGCGTAGTGGTAGTCTAGTCAAATCTAGTCTAGGGTACTTCATCAGGAACATGCAACCTTCATATAACGCAGTACAATAGAGCCTTGGTATAGACCTTCTGCTTGGGAACCACGCATGGGTGCACGCACGCATTATAATTGCCAGTTACACATACCTTATCACAGACTAAAGACTACTTTCAAATAATAGTAAAAATAGTCAAATAAATATGGCTAATACAAAACATACAATTCGATTTGCAAAATATATTTAATTAATTTAGGAAATGAATTAGTAATGTATATTTTACATCTGTATCTAAACGACGTATTTAAATTTCGCGCACAAAGCTAAAACTTTTATTAGTATGTGTCATTAATACATTAAATTGAATATAATTAAGTCAATCAAAAGTTTAATTTTTTACGTAATAGTCTATGGTCAAACTCTAGCACAGAGCCATTGAAGAGGCATACTCTTTGACTTAAGAACCTCGATAACAGTCTAAATTAAAATTTAATGAATCACAGTCTATTTTCGACCACTGCTATAGCACCGGTTGTATTAAATATATTATCTGAAATAAATGTTTTTAATGTCGGTTAGAAATATCAATATACAATGCATATCTAACTTACTAAGGCATGCTATGACCTTAACCGTCTCATTCGGAAAGATACTCATGTCCGACAATGGGTCGACAAAAGCGTTGAATAAAAAATCTATCAAAGGAGACACTGTGAAAAATAAATGTTCATCATGCACTCTAGTATATCAACTGCAACTTCCAAGCACTTTCTCCATATGTATATAATAAAGATAAAAAAAGTCATTTGCCGCCTGACATGAAAACAACTAATTGAATACCGCTGAAGAGAAATTGGCGATTTTTTGCAAAATCTGGTTAGCCACAATGCATTACTTTACAGATATAAACCAATATCTTCAATATATAATATATATACAATATAAAATATTAATCGACCCATTTATCATTTCACTGTTGGAATATGACTTACACATCTAAGATTTTTTTTTAAAGATTCTAAGGTGTGCAGGTTTCCTCACGAGGTTTTCTATGATATTTAAATAACTATTATAATAGTCATGGAATAAATTATTATTATTATCATTTTAAACTTTTCGAACGGTTTTCTGAAACACAGCGTTTTTGAAATATTACAATCTAGTCGCAAATGAGCGATATGTCGGGTGCCATTACCGCTAATCAGTGACCGAGCGGGCAGGGCAGCGGCGCGTGGGAATGGGGTGACGAGGATAGGAAAGTATGCTTATCTTATAGTTCAGTCTCAACTAGCTGGCTGCAGCTTATCTAGTTAATCTAAAACAGATTAATAGGCGATGGCGATATTTTGGGAGACCGGTAGAAGCCTGGCCAGTAGAGGACTGATGTGAATTGTTTACGCTAATGGTGATTATAATCAGATTGGTAGTGGTCTTATCGCTTTCATTTTATAGCAGTAACAATATGAACAGGTAAATGTACAAGAAATGATCCATGCAAGTGTTTAGGCATAAAACATTTCATTTTTGTCTGGCACACCCACATTCTTGCGGCTTAAAACACGTTTAACAGGCTAAATGATAATGCTGATGTCTTTTAATACATTAATAATATCGGTTTTTTCATTTCATTAATAATATTACCTTATTAATGTGTTTAGCTTACGGTAATATGACATCATAATGCGAATAATTAAAATATGTGTATATAATATTATTATAACACATAAACATGTAATAAAAATTATGTAGAGATTTGAATAATTAGGAATTGGGAACCTATCGCCATGCACCGGGCACTAGGTCAGACTCCGAGCCCCTAATAGGTTAGTGCAAGTTAAAAAAACCGAACAGTAACCAACCCGACGATCGAACATATAAATAAAGCATATCAATTGTACTATGAACAATATGCACACCATATCTACATGGTGTTGTCGATACTATCTTTCATATCAGTTGAATGTTTAAACACAAATTGAATCTAGAATATAACTTATAAAAAATATTTTATACACCCATCGCACGTCCACGATATTTTTAGAAAAAAAGGTTCTGCATATGTGTATGCACAACAAGACATCTCAGATGTAATCTAGCTATTATTGCCATTTAATGTTCCTATTACAATTAATCTGACTCAGTTATTATAGAGAGTAATAATTACTGTCTGCGAAACATGCTGTCTTGGTATTTTCTCTACGCATTCATTAAAAACGTATCGTTTGCATTTTATATGGCATACTGAAACGATGATAATCGCGAGTTTATGATATGTGTTTAATTAACAGCCGGCAACGTAGCGCAACAAACAAATACCTCTGTGTAGTGGCTACAATATTTAATATTTTTTTCGATTTCACTACCAGATACGTATTTACTTACTGGCGGGCTGTGCGGCATTGCTAAACGGCGCGCCGAAAAGAAGTGTAAATTAAAAAGTTAAAACGTTCCATTCGCGTCGCGCGTTTACTCGGACATTAATCTTGCATTTCCCGCGCGCGGCGTCGTCGTGCTGCTAAATAACTTCAGTGCACTTTCGTGTGTGAATCTTCTAATTGGTCGGTAGAAAGTCTCTACGTATTTTTTTTCAGCAAACGAATCGTCCACCGAGCGGCCGCCGCGTGAATTTTATGCATTGCAATGTTTTACTTTATTAATAAGCTGCGTTTAGACATTGCACTGACTAACGAGAAGAAAGTCCGATCACACTTTTAATGAAATCCGCCGCATTCCTTGCGGACAGATACACAAGAATAACTTTAGTTTTCAGATGAAAGTTTGGTGAACGACACATTTTTGCTAATTAAATTTTCGTGGCGAAATTAATTACACATCATTATGCCTGCGAGCGAAAGATGACCGTTAATTAGTGAAAAAGTCTGATTTTTTAAGTAGTTTGACTTGATAACAAATTTATATAACCGCGTCCGTCAATAAACTGAATTAATTAATTTCATTTAATATTAACCTTTTTCATCGCTTAGAATTAAAGTGAACACACTCTGTTGAATGCAACATCAACGTATTAAAATTTACAATTTTATTAATGAATCACATTACAGCTAAATTTACACAGCCTCCACTAAACCCTCTTAGATCCCCTAGGATTCCTTGTTAGGATGAGAAAACCTTCCCAATAGTGAAGTTTCAGACAATCTAGACATTTACAACAAAAGCAGTATAATACAAAGAAACATTAATAATACAATATCAGACAATACTTCAGTATCATCGTTACCCCTTTCACCGCTCTGTTCTTGGACATGTCTTCTTTTAGGATGTGAAGGTTTAAGGCTGTATACACGTGAGTAAAAAGCATAATGAGCAACCTGTAAGCACTCTTCTGGCCTATGCAATGACGACATATACGTAAAGATTATTCTAGATTGAGCTATAATATACAAATATTAATATATTGTACTTTAACATGATTGCATTTCATATATCACAGTAAACTACCATAGACGGTAGCCGTGCTATAATATAATTATAATACATTTGGGGTCATTAGTTGTGCAACAATTTGTCTTGACATAGCTAGACTCCACATATGAAAGTAATATCTATTCACGTATTTTGAGGACCCAAGGAGTTGATATATGTACATATATTTTAACTAACTTTATGGTTGCTTAAGTGTTACTATAGAAAATAAATGCCCTGTGATATAATATATTTTATAACTCAGTTTGTGACGAACTACATTGAATATAATTTTGTTTAAATTTATATATTTTTGCTAGAAAGAAAAATATTGTGATCACTTTCCTAATAACCAATTTTAAATTAACATGCAGCATATACACATACGTATTCTATATATTAACAATTAATGTTTAGTAAATTTAATTATATTAATGTTTACGTTGCATTGTATATTTATGCTAATGTATAATACGATAAACGAAACGTGCCCATGACGCGGCTGCTAGCCGACTGCCGGCTTACCTTAGACAATATTGTTATTTTGCCGTGAATGTTCATTGATGTAGATGGTTAATTACATAATTAGATACATATATTAGTTAAGTAAAGTTGTTTTCATTTCCATTCTATAGGACGAGAATCAATGTCTCATTAGATCGTGTTGCAAAGCATCTTTTTTTCTTGGAAGGGATTATGGAAGTAGTAGGCAGCAGTCACAAGTAGCAACTGCCATCTATGGACATCTGCAATCGACCTCGACTAGAATCAGAGCTGATCGTTCTGTTCCTAGTCGAGGTTAATTCTTCATCATTGCAATCACTATGAATCCCTTCTTCATTTCATTAATTTCTCTTAAACTCTCTAAGGTTCATAGTTTTATTTAAAACAAAATTGTTTAATTGATAGAAAGTTGATGGTATTGGAATACTGCAATCAGTAACGGATGGACTGCATATACTCGTATGTATTAATTACATATATTACACAAACTTACTGAATTATATTACTTCTTTGCCAGAATATTCTTTATTAATCAAAGGCCTCATTTCTTTATACTAATTTTGTAGAGTCTTAGAGATCAATGATAATTTTAGCTTAATATAATATTTGCTGTCTTAGGTAAATAATACTATAAATAAAATAAATTTATGTTTATATCAGAATAACTTAGTAAATATGTTCGAGATATTTTTTAATGTAAAGTATGAGTGTTAACGTATAAGAATCAAAAAGCAGTATATTATATTGAATGGAACTGTATATCTGTAATTTCTGTTCTAAATTCCATTGCAGCGCCAGTACTGCCCCAGATTTCAGAGAGAATAGTAAATTTATTGATCATATAATTTAATGTGTGCGATACATGCAATTTGTTACTAAGAGTTTATCTGGTACTTAATCAATATTTGTTTTTTTATGCTTAAGTATTACGAACGTACATATAATTAAAAGCTATATTGTATTGCATCCGTTTACGGGTCCTAAGTATATAGTGAACAAATATGGCGCCTCATCGTCAAAGATAATTTTGTTCAAGTAAATTTAAGGTAAGTTATGGTAAATTAAGTAAAATGATTGAACGAACAAGTTATCCTAATTTCATTCAAAATCTTTGTAATATAATAACAAAATAAATGTAAATGATAAAATATTCGTTGCAACATATTATGAAAATAGCGCCCTCTTTTAGCTTATTGAAAACAGATTTCGGGTTGTCCAATTCTACTGTTCACAGATAAAAACAATGTAATATTTTGTTTTGGCTCTACCTATATGCTTTAAATTTATATTTTTTATATTTTTAGAAACGTCAACTGTCGCTGTCAACACTTACTGTGTCAATGGCAACAACGACTGTGTCATTGTCAAGGCCTTGTCAATTCGTGTTTGACAGCAACGAAAACATGCAACGGAAAAGCGATTTTCCTCCACTTCAAGGTCAGATTAGATTAGAGTTTCGTATATACTGTTTAGTGATTTTGTCTTATTTTTTAACTTAATAATTAGTTCTATTTTACAGGACCAGTATGTCCGGGTTGTCATTCATAAAGTCAACTAAAGGCAAGATAATTTTGGCAACTGTAGCGGCCTTACATCTGACAATATACTTTGCTAAGCCCTCATTTTTTAAAGGAGAAGACAAAAAAACTTACGAAGCCCCGCCGAAATATTTACCGTAAACTAATTTGACCTTCGCATGAACAAGATAATAAGGAAATTGAATTTGTATTGACATAAAAACGCTAATTGTATCGATTCATGATTTATAAAGGATTCGCAGTTGTGCCTAGTTTAGTTCGCAGAGAACTTTCGAGAGAAATAAGAAACATGAGCAGTGGAAAATTCCAAGTTTACGTGACGCGATCGGATATGCCGGCGTGTGGTGTAGATCTACTAAGAAAGCAGTAAGTAGCTTTTGCTTTTCCAATGATACTCGGATTTATAATGCTGAAAGTAAGGTTATGTTGATAGTCAACCAGAATTTCTAGTTGTTTTCTCCAATATCTTAAAATATAGTATATAATAGATGGACCGATAATCTTAAGGCGGCTGGTAATGGCTGGATGAGATCTGGGGAGGATAGTGTTATGGCACACCTTGAAAAAGGCCTATGTTCAGCAATGGGACG
>DWME01007417.1:0-12640 GCA_018244795.1 Parelbella ahira ahira
TAGTGACTCGGAGTCTGGAATCGTGCCCGGTGTATGGCAATAGGCTCACCACCTATTCCATGGGACTTAAACGTAACGTGAAACGTGGGTGTGCACCCTCTGCCTACCCTTACGAAAATTACAGGCGTGATGTTACATTTTTTATATTATATATTTAAAATATAAAATAAAAATAGGTATTTTGCATACGTAGCTGTTGAAACGTGGGAGTGTACTACACTCCTCTGCCTACCCCCTTGGGGATTACAGGCGTGATGTTACGTTTTTAAATGACAGTTAAGAAATTATACTCAATAACCTTATCATAACAATATCTGAATATTGTTTTACGAAGATACACAAAAACGAAATTTATTCTGAAAATATTAGTACGAAACAACCGTAATATCACGTCTGTAAAGCCCAAAGCGGTAGGCAGAGGAGTGTACCATACCTAGTACATTCCTACCTTGAACCTAGCTAGTGAAATTATATTACATAATAGAATAATCTATGCAATGATGCTGAGGCAATAAGTCCAACCATCATGAAGGGATGCAAGGGGTTCCGAGTTGATTTTAGGAGTCTACTCCAACCACACCTGCCCGTCGTACACCCTGCTGCAAGGCAAGAGGCTCTGGTGACTGACTTATTGTGGTATAGCGCAGGCTACTCCCTTAGCAGAGCTTAACGCCCTTGTGAAGGGCTTTAAGCTCTTGTGTGTTTATAAAGGGTTAACAAATAAATAATATAATCAATAAGTGCTTATTATTGCCTACGTCCAGCATTGGACTGGAATAGGCTGATGATGATGATGATAATGTCGGTGATGATGATGAAGTTATTTATTTCGAGCCATCCCATCCATCAGTCTTTTGATGTCTCCAGGCTAGACAGCCCTTTTCTAATGGGCGCCATTCCTAATCGACGCTATTCCCATCGGTCTTGCGCTTTTATTAAGCTATCTAGCTATCTGCTTCAGTTCTTCAGAACTGCCGGTGCAATTACATTTTACGCTCGTAAAAATATGACAAAAAACGACAATTTTCTAGTTATTGGTCAGGTATTTTTATGCGGCGGGTATCAGTGGCAGATCTAGGGTGTTTCCGTGACAAACTCCAATAGGTGGCGGTAGAGGGCGGGGTAGCGACACTTTCAACTTTACGGGGAATGTCCCGTTTTATGACCTGTGCTAGAAAAACAGAATTTTCCTTAAACTACTGTTATAAATGTTACCAATGCTATATATTGAATTAAATCTTTAGATGTGAAAGTATATGTATTTATTAATGAATATTACATTCTATTATTTGAGTGTTACCATCATTATATACCTACGTTAGATGTATAGAGTTTTATGTTAGTATTTTTATATAAGGTATAAAGATGAGAAAGTTGGAGTGCCAGTCATGTATATAGTAAAAACGATTAATATTGTAGCAGATAAATATATAAAGTAGTAGAAAAATATGCATAAATATGTATATAAATCTTTTAATGCCCTAAGCTCATAGATATAAATGTGTCATCGTAACATCACGCCTGTTTCTCCTCGAAGAGGCAGGCCGTGAAAATGTGATAGGTACACTCCCACGTTTGACGCGTTACGTGCTCGTCTGTTCGATTTATGGCAATCACAAGCGTGATGTTATCTTGAATTTAACAAATTAAATTTTCCTTTAACATATACAAAATATGCAAAGCAATTTAAATGAAATTAATTGGTCTTTTGAGTTAACATTAAATATAATACTAATTTGTATAAAACGCTTAAACATGGGTAACCTACAGAGCGACAAATATCACAATGTGCGGGTTCGATTTTCGCTACATACTGTGAGGTTTTGATAAAGTGTGCACATGGCGTGTGGCACTTTGACCATGGATCTCCATTGCATGCGACCACAGAGGTGAACACAAATGAATACGTAGTTTCGAAACTTAAATTCAAACTAGTCCTGAAAATACATTTAGTTAAACTGACACTAACAGTCCTTTTCAAGGTTGATTTTATAACGCATTAGATCTTCAAGTATGAGAAATGGATCCACATCTGTTACTGTTAACTCCTTGTTTCCCCGAAGGGGTAGGTAGAGCGCTGTAATCCTATTTTCCATTAGTTATACGTCTCATGTAATAGGAGTTAAGACTATTGACATGCAATTAAACAATGATAGACTATTCGTAATTGCTATAATGAAGATAAGATAGCAGACGGACTGCATACCTGAAAAATCACTTCAGTAATATACGCAAAATACAAATCCTTTATGAAAGCGTACCAATATTAACACTACAAATACTACATCGCTAGTATTCAAAAACCGGCACAAAATATCCAAAATTGTTATCGGCAGCATTCCCGATAGGAACGTTCCGTGCACTGAAGCATTCCATATTGAAAGGTTAACGCGAAAGTTTCGTTAATCGGTCGAATTAACCCCTATTTACGTAGCACGGTAGGGTTATTATGAAATACTATTAGTTATGTATCAAAATGTACATTTTAGGGGCAACGTGCACACAGATTACGAGAAAAATTCACAATACATTTAATATGAATGGGAATTTGCTGTTAAAGATAAAATATTGCGAAAATAAGAATGGTGCTGAATGGTCAGTCATACTACCTCAACAACAGTAAACTACCATATAACAAACAGTTACTCCAACCCATAGACTTGGTCCGATACCACATACTAGGAATCCTTTGCTGAGTATGGACCGTCCCTGTAAATATCTAATTGAAATAATAGAACTGCTGAGCTGAACTATCTGACGATCATTTTCTAGTTTTAGTTTAGGCCTGAGGATCATTATCTAAAAATAGTATCGGAGATTGGCTGCCTGAAGATGACTAAGATAATTGTATGAATTACTATACTTCATGAGTACATTTTGCCATTTATAAAGAAAGTGGTGAGAATAAAAGAAGCACCTCAGGTTTATAAAGATAGAGAAATATTAGGCACCCGGCGATCATTGCCCACCCCTTAAGGGACCTTGAGAGAATAAATTCCTTTCCCATCGAGGAATTTCTGGGCACATGAAGTACTACTGATTGAAACTTAACTAACTCCATCAATATATGGTCCACCAACCTGTACTTGATCAGCGGACACTCTCGCTCTAACCCTTCTCATTATATTGTTGAAATATATTCATACGCTGTACATGAAACAGCACTCGACAATTCTATTTCCAGAACGAACATTCTCGAAGAATTCACTGAAAGCGTGTTATGGTGTGTAATAAAAAGCATATGAACATGACAGGTGGTTAGTATCGATTGCCCCGAAATGCGGCTGCATGGAATATTAAAAGCACGTTTGGACTAACACCGCGGTCGATACCCTGCTGTGTTAGCGTGGAGGTGGACTTTTGGGCTTTTGACTATCCTGCACCGGGAAACTCTTTAATACTGACCAGCATTACCAAAAGGCTCGTGTACACACATATATTCTCCTAGATCTTATTTGTGACAATTTGATACACTATACGGACTGGAGTATCACCTACTTCGGGATCAACTGGGCTTGGTGATAATACCAAAGTTCTGTAGGAAAATCCATTAGGAGATATGATAAGCAGGTAGATCAGGTAGGCAGAATAGGTAGGTACAGATTAAACTCATAAGAATAAGAATACGTCTGTTGGAGTTTTTAACTCGAAATTTATTTGCTGCAATGTTTTTGGAGTTCCACTCCTCTGTACAGGTCTATTATACAATTTCGAAGGCCTGGCGTATACTAGACCATGCTTCTTCAGCGCAGATTGACTGCGATGTGATTTATCTTCTAATCCATATACTGGATTTTTATAACCGAACAGTAGTCGATCAGTAGACACGCTTGCAGCCACTTGGCCAACAGATTCTGACTCTGATTTTTTTATTATTTAACAGGTTAGCGTTTGGTCGTGATCTAACCTGACGGTAAGAGCAGTTTTGTCCTAAGATTGAATAAGCATACCTAGGAAGAACTTATAGAGCCTTGCTTTAAAGAGTCCTAGCTTATATGTCTCCAGTCACATAGACGTCGACAGGGTGCTCCACTCCTTGTCCGTCTGGCTAAGAAACGTGGAACCACTCTATCTCATTCTGACTTGTCAGCCAGTATCCGACCTATTTGGTTAAGACAGGTGAGTCGTGGTCTCAGCACCTGCATGCATCAACTTTGCATTATAAGTCTCGTCTCGTATATCGTAACACTAAAACCTATTTCGCTATTTACATACAGCCTATCGACAACGCGTTTTAAACAAAGAGAGCGTCGAAGTTTCCTTTACAGTGCAAAGCCCGAAGCCCTTGGTAGGCTTCTGAGGAACGTTTGCGCTAATTGAGCCTTAACTAGTACTTGCGTAACACTACCGCTCATTGGCTATGTGCGTTTGGTAACTCCCATTTTTACTACGCAGTTAATGTTATTAGAACTGTTCGTGTTTCCGTTGGAACGATGTCCACGTGTATATTAAACGTGACCACTTCAGGAGTAGGAACGGGTTAAAAAAAATATTAAAAAAACGTAACATCACACCTGTAATTCCTGAAACGGTAGGCAGAGGAGTATAGTGCACTTCCAGGTTTCACCAGTTACGTTTAAGTTCGATGGGTGAGTCTAATGCCCACGGGCACAATTCCAGACTCCGAGTCACTAATAGAAATTCTAAATTAGAAAAATCCAATAGTACACAACTGGGACTCGAACCCAGGACCTCCCGATCGGCAATATTTTTATTTATATTTTACATCACAATTATTCTTACATTCCAACCTTATGCAATGCATACCTACTTCTTATTACTTATTACAGAAAACATATAATTAAAGTATAAAAATCTATCACATATAAAAATTCCAATCGTTCTTACTAAATGTAAGCATGCTCTTCTGCTTAGCGCTATCGGAACACACTGCCCTCGCACTGAGCCATATACTACTCAGCCCTTTTTATGCCGTTTTCCGAAAAAAAATTTAACATAAACCTGACCCTGATCGGGTTCACGTGTATTTTCTCATAGTTTCTTTTGCTCATTTGAAAATATTATATATTTATCTGTTTCTGTATCGCCATGTGACCTCTGTATCGTCAGCATAAAAACTAATCGAGAACAGGTAATAAAACTTGTAATTTAAACATGAACTCAAAACCTTTATTTCTTTAAACACACCGTTTGTGGGTATGTATATAATTATGTGGATATTTTTGTATGTATGTACATATACACATATGTTTGTATGTAGGTACCGTATGCTGTCCGGATCCAGTAGATCAGTTATAAATCGTTAAATAGTTATAAATCGATGGGAGAGACGGAAACCGGGAATCGGCGAACCTGCATAAATAGAGGGTCGAATTTAAAACAAGCACGCCAGGTCTGTGAGGATAGAGATACTTAGCACTCAGTGCTTTCTACCTATTATCATGCCTATTATTAACAACATGCCGTCAATCTTTAAAAAATATTTTGATATCAGAATCTAGATTTGTGCCCTGTTTGCCAATAACTCACTTTTTATTACATGGGACGTATAGCAGAGGAAAAGTGACAGCAGAACACTCCACTGCCTGCCCCTCCGCACAAATAAAGGCGCAATGTTAAGTAACATACAAATATGTTAGTGTATAAAAATGCTTGAAACCGTAAAGTAGAAAGTATATTAGCTGATGGGTATCTAAATGATGAGAACGCTTACTTCGAGCTCCACAATAAACAAAATATGCATAATATCATACACGGACTGACCTGTTGGTTCAGTGGTTAATGTGCTCAGACTAAACCCGAGAGAGTTGGTTCGATTCTCACCGGGTAATATATTCGAACCAAAATAATTGTGTAATCAGAAAAGATATTTGTCCTGTGCCTGACTGTAATTAATATGTAGATATTAATATGTACATTTATCCGTAGGCGTGGACAGGGAAGTGTTACTACATTTTCTATCTACTATACTTACAGCCCATTGAATAAGTGGCCATCAATACCCATCAACATCCACAACAAATCTGAAGCAGGGCTGTTGAAGTAGAATAATCCTATTGGTGACAGTGAATATCAGCTTAATATGACTATAAGTTAATAGAAATTGGTAAAACGACTGCAGATATGGTCCCCCATCAGGCAGTATCTGACATAATCAGTTAAGATACCGAACCAATACTCTCCGTTGGTTTCAGCATATTTTATGCGATTTTAGCAGCACACAACGTCACACGAAAACTATTAAAAATTGTGGACACGAGTCATAAACGTTCGTTTTCAACAGACCCAAAACAGACTTCCTTTGTACTTAGAGAAATTCTAAAATCAATCATAATTCTCTCTTTTCTTCTTAGTATAGAGAAACAGTCGAGCTGTGATTATCCAGCTTCAAGTCAAAATTATTGCTGTTCCTTCCCACTTTGAAATCTGTCGACGCTTACCTAGTTCACCATGTGAGTCGAAAGAAGCTATGGAACATATCAAAAGATAGTGACCGTCAATATGAAAATAGACAATTTTATTATTCATTACATTGTCATTATTATCATCATCGTCGTTTTTATATATCCGGCTAGCGTTTGACGGCCATGCTATCGGATGTATTTGATGCGTCCTACGAAGCACGCATGCCTAGAAAAAGGCTTTTCACTCCTGCCTTGAAGGTTTCCAAATTATATGTATAAACACAGACATCTTATCTTAACCTGCAATTAAATATATTGTTGCATTTAATTCAAAAAACTTGTAAGACAAATCAGTATTTATTTAACATGGAATATGAATTGAGAAGTGTTCTCGAGATAAGGAGATCAATAATTATTTTCTATTTGGTATCACAAAATCATTTAGAGGAAGTAGCTAGAATCCATATCCTAGCTTCTTCTCCAAGATGGGTTTTGCGTAACCGCAGAGTTAAAAAATATTTGAGTTTTTATTCATAAGATTTATGAACATATAAAGCTCGCTTTCCTTAAAAAGTAGGTGACTGCTTACAGAGTGTTAACATTATATCGTTAGGCCAGCGCCGTTGCTGGGTAGGCAGACTACTTGTGGATGTTTAGATTTGTATCAAATGCAATTCATAAAGGACATATATAAATTAAATTACACGGCAGAAACGTTACAGCAATATCATTAACACGTTATCGAATTAAGTATTTAGATCAATGTTTACAGATGTGACTATTTCGTAGCTACATGTATGTATATACATATATGGTTTATAGGAGATAGCGGCGCGAGGGAGGCCAAGTGCGACAGGCCGACAGGCGAAATCATCAGCAGTTCGTCAACCTATATGAACGACACGCGAATTTGGACCCACGATCGACCAATAAAAATTGTCAATAAGGCCCATTATCGCGTGGCCCGGCCAGCCGCCTGAAGCTAGCGCGCACGTACTTGCAGCGCAAACTAGGAATGCCACTCGCGCGCACCCAACTTCACATCAAACGCAATCAAGTTCATAGATTAAGATTGGCGTTCCTTCACCATAAATTAACCATAACTGTAATGTAATTAGCTAGGCAAAAAACCGCTCACCTCACTGGAAATATGCAGGTATCGCCCATATGCAGTCCAATGTCAAAAGTTTCGTGAACGTTACCATAATAATAATAATATTAATAAATGGTTCACACTATATTATTTACACACTAGTTTTGAACTATGTTTGCACTATGACATCACAATAACTCGATACGGTTTGTACATAAGGCACTCGTTACGTCTACATCACAAAATTGAGCAAAGCTAGACAACAACAAAAAAGAAAAAAATTCGAAAAAAAATATTTTTCACTCGGTAAGGTCATCGAACGCGGTGCCCGTTCGGTCGCATTACAATTCGATTTCGCACATAATACGGGGAAAGTTCGAAAAGCGATTTGGGCGGGATCGCAAGCGCTTCGGTGTCCATTCGGCGGGTTTTCGTCGGCGCTCGCGTGGGGCGCGTGCGGGCACGGCTCGCGCGCAACTGAAGATTGTCGTAGGTTAAGTTTGGTAAAAAACCGCTAGCACAGTTTTCCGCTATGTGCCCGCCACGGTTTCACCACGCCGAAAACGCGTCCCGTGCCCGCGCATCGTCATCCATCAGATCCCTCGCTGATGCGCTATTGTTTTGACAGCTCCATGAGTGGAACATGTGTCGTAGTACTATCGGCGGGCGCGCGCCAGAGGGCGCCACGGGCCGAGGAAGCCCGGGAAGGAAGCGGTACTCGCCGCTCGGCGACCGAACGCTTGCAACGCGCGTAAACACAACGAAATTACTGAATGCCACTTTATATTATTTTATTTCGCTATGCACCGGCCGACGTCACCGAAATAGCTGACGCGATACGGTCGTCTCTTTCCCGCCGCACGACGCGCTCCGAGCGGGAATTTCAGTTCGAAACTCGAATTGGCAGTGACATTTTAATTTAACGAAAAAAAAAAGAAAAGCAACAGAATAAAAATTGGTGAACGCTTGTTTATCTGTGGATGGCGCGCGTAGATCGTGCATACGTGCACATTACTGCAGTTGCACTGTGCACTGAGGCTAGATGACATTCACACAGGCTTAGCTCAAGTTCAGACGGCGTCAATAAACTAGCCGATGGTACGTTCGTACGTAACGCGACGATGTAATTTTATATACTTAGCTTACATTTAATCAAACAATAGATAGATAGACGCCGCGCTGTTGTTGTATACGCGTAATTATAACCGAACTTCGCTAACTGCAACGAAAAGTGATCTTCTCTTTGTAATGTATACCTACGCTTCGGAAACTTTTGTTCGAGCTCATATGAAGTCTTCGTTTTGTTCTGAACCGTTATTAAAATAATATTGCAAATTAGTTACATACAATCGGGCGTTGAAC
This sequence comes from Parelbella ahira ahira, assembly GCA_018244795.1. Lineage (NCBI taxonomy): Eukaryota > Metazoa > Arthropoda > Insecta > Lepidoptera > Hesperiidae > Parelbella > Parelbella ahira. The sequence continues at coordinate 8,821 of DWME01007417.1, forward strand.
AAAGTTTCAAAATTATTGTCAACATTACATCGTATTCAATTATAAAATACATAATATATATTAATTTCAATAAAGATAACCATTGGATTTTTGGTTAAAAGGCACAATAAGTTTTATAACCTGTAACAGGTACTTTGTAATAATATAAATATATAGGTAACTACATAGGATTTCGATAATTCGGAAATTTGACAATCATGTCTGAAATAACGATGTTACTGTCACGAATTGAAATAAGACTATTTAAAAAAAAACAACACAATTTTTTTTATTATACACATTTGCCAAGTCTAGGCAATTTTTATTCAAAAATTGAGACAATTAAATTGACATTTTTAGCTCAGAGTATATAATGTATAATTATGTAATTATTGTGTATGTATTCGTGCATATACTGTATGTATTGTGTTACACTAATTAATTGTATGTTTGTATATATATTTTTTGGAATTATTATCTATTATTTTTCTAGTACCTATGCACGTGTGATATGTTCACTCCATCAACCAGGATTGACTAGATAAGAATGCCATTAGAAATTAAGTACGGCCTTGTACCCCCTTATCTTAAGGTATATATGAAAATAAATAGTTAAATAATAATCCTATAAGTTTTGCTGTTAAGCAGCAACAGTGATTTGAAAGTAGAACAACATATACGAGTATGTAAATAGAATTAGTACTTTTCATATGCTTTTGAATAAGTCTTTGAGTTTCAGAAGTTACTTCAAGAACTACATTTAAGTATTTCATTTCTACCCACTTGTAAATTTGCAACAACACATAATCATTCATTATCAATGTGTTAATTCCTCCGCGTTTTATTCTTTCAGTCTTATGGCACTCAATGCACGACAGTAAAGGACAGAATGTTCTTTAAATAAAACAGTACTGGGAAACGTTTGTGAATAAGGTTACCTTTCTATTGATGATTTAATGTTCTTGTAATAATAACATTTGAAATATTCTATTTTAGCGCCATGTTTTAATTAATAATAAGGTTTTCCTAACTTTTTTAAGGTAGTATATTCTTCAATATTAAGTTTTTCATGCCTGTACTTCCCGAAGAGGTAGACAGACGAGTGTTGAACACTCCTACCATCCACCCGTTAAATTCTATATTCCAGCATGAAATAAGGGGTGAGCCTATTGCTATATACCCTATTGAAGTTTTTGAAACCCGCATGCGTGTCCGAAGAGAGTGAAGAATTTAGGAGAAATGCGTAATATCTGTAAGGATACAGACATTTGACACTCCGTCCTCTTTGATTACCCCGTAACGGACGTGGTTTGATTATATACTTACTTGTTATTAAACTGATCATGTTGATCAAAGCAACAGAGTTTCGATTGTGATATTTCCCACAATCTTCATTTCAGGACCTTCTTCTCTGTCTTCGTAAGTATTTTTTAACCTGCACAATCCAGTCCCACAAGAGATATATGTAATTTATATACTTAAAAGGAAAAAGAATATTTTTAAACAGCGTTATCTATTATGTAACATACATATATACAAAATATATTTACGGAAAGCCATTCAGCCATATTGAATTAAAAAAAATGTTGTAAATGTTGTTTCTCTAACAATAAGTTCATAATAATAAAACTAATAACAGACTTAAAATAACTTTAAGATATCACTTAAAAGGTTCGTTTTAATGACAGTTTTTTTTTAATAGTTTGAAAAAAAAAGCTAATTAAAAGCTTCCACTAAACGCAAAACAAGTTCATCATCGCTGTATAACATCAAAAATAATTTGCATAGCTATTATAAGAGTATACACCCAGAAATATTCTTAACACCCTCAGTACGGTCTGCATAAAAATGTTCGACGTCAAAAAAATATATACATACGTATGTGGGTAGTACGTCGTTCCAAAATCAAAATCCATTTCATAGACGAAACTTTAAGTACTTCCACCCGCGGGTACAATTTGGGGTGAAAACTACATTCAATGCTTGTCTATAAATATATCTACTTGCAAACCAACCCTTAAAATTAAAAGCGTGACCCCTTACGGGGTGATTCTGTGAGCTTACGTCGATATGGGGTTTTAATGTGCGACTAGCTCTAACGATTTTACGGTAGCTTTAGTATTTACTTAATAGAAATAATAATATTAGGAGATCTTATAATAGATAAGACTAAAATCTTAAGATCTCATCCATCATCTGATTCCAAACTAGACAGAGCCTTTGCTATGGTCACCAGACATTAGCACATTTCTAATTACATACATTAGGTAATATTACATCGAGCCACGCATCAAATATCCGTGTTCATCGCACAAATATTTGTCACAGTAAGGAATCGAACCCATAAACCAGGGCTTAGCAATCGGACACACTGAGGATTGAACCAGCTGGCCTTTATAATAGGTTTTCTTATTGTACCTCATACATAATTTCACTATTAAACATTTTCATGAATATATCGTGTACCAACATAACTCGTCTGCTTTTCAATCTCCATATTGACCTTGCTTGACTTGGTAGCTGCTGAAGAAAATTTCAGATGCGGTTCGAGAATCGCGCTATCACAGAAAAACATATCTACGTATGTTATCCAGATACACCGTTTAATCAACCATACATCACTGAACAAGACTAACAGACACAAGCAATACAATTTGATTATATTGACATTACATATGTACATATGTACCTACATTGAGCACAGGTCTCTCATACCGGGTGTTTAGACGACCCGTGTCCAACAGTGGCACGATAAGAGTCTAAATCCCCGGAGCAATTCTTAAGATAATTCCAAACAATAATTAAATATTCACCAAGTTATGTCGATTTCCAAAATCCTTAATAAACTACGAAGTATCCTAGTTGTCCTATCCAACACATGCAACACATTCACAACCCAACCTACCCCCTTTAGAAACCAAACGCATAATACGTTTCGTAGTAGAAAAACAAACACAGAAAGTCTCTCCGTCTATCCGTCCATAGACATATTTTAATGAGTACTCCTATTTGGTTTATCAAAAAAACATTCATTCACCCCCTTAGATTCAAAATAGTTCACATTTCCAATTTTTAGGCAAGCGCACCCCAGGGCATAATTTGGGGTGAACACTACTTCCTCTATAGACGTAACTGCGTAGCCAAACTAACCCTCCACAACTACAGGGGGAGAGATCTCTAATTTTCAATTGTGCATATTTCCAATTGGGAAAGGGTTAAGCTCGCGTCTCATTGTCCGCTATAAGCTACGAGCTACAAACTTGGATATCGCTTGTATCTCTTTATCAGTATCATTATTATAAAATTAAACTGATGAAACGCTGAAGTATTTCACTTTTCAGTTTATTATGTTGCGATGTCTGCAATATTACGTTATTATAATATCTCGTACGTAGATACGTAGGCGGTCTGCCTAGTGATCTCCGTCAAATAACGAAGCCGTAAATAAATTTATTATTAATGTATTTACTTAATATCTACAAAACTAATCAAACATTACATGATGACATAATTCGTTGGTTAAGTCATTGCACTTTAAAATTACAATAAAATTTTTGAGTAATACATAATTTGTATGAAAACAATTCACAACACAATAATCCCTAAAAATATATCACTATCAAAACAAAATATAACAAGGAACAATGATAAGAAAGATAAACTCGCTTTTAAAACAAATTATTAACACATAATTTCCCACATTTTTACACGCTTTATATTAACTTCGGTTGTATGTATGTATGTATGTAACGGAATCTTTGAGATCAATTTTCACCGGTTTCTAGAAATCTGATCAATTTGAAATTTTGCACACGTGTCAAGCACCAATGACAATGCAAAA
>DWME01007418.1:0-12640 GCA_018244795.1 Parelbella ahira ahira
TGTTTCATCATCGTCATCATCATCAGCCTATCTCAGTCCACTGATACTGATTGAGTCATTAAAAATCTTTTAAAAGAAAACCGTTTTAGATTACAAAAATTAATATTTTTTGTGATTTGTGACGTCGAGTTTCAAGCTCACCGACTATTCTTGTTGGGACATATTACATAACTGTTGACCTCTGGAAGTGTACTACACTCCTGTGCCTACTCCTCCGGAAAATACGGGTATGATGTTATGAGCTCTAGATTTTTTCAATGTCTGACGTCACAGAATCATTTCATTGTGTTCTCTCAAGCAGATTGTGCGATGAGTAAGTTTGGATGTAAACGATCAAAGTTGACAAATCATTCAAAGGGTTGCAGGGTCGCAGTTTACCGCGCTACGCGTCCCGGCGACACGATCATTTACATTTAGTTAAAGTTCCAGCAACACGAACTTTGTGTACCTTTGGTGGGTTTAACTGGGAGCTCCATTCTCAGGCATCGTGTGCATGGATTTGCGTAAAGTTTGTCCTGTGTAACTATTCTTGATAACACAGTTGTAAAACCGCACGGTCGCTTAAAACATGTTGATCATATCATGTTATTTGACACAGCCATCTCATATAATATGTATTACAATACGTGAGATGACTGTTCAATTTATTTTTATTATTATTATGACGATACTCGTCGAGAGTGGGTGTTCATTAAATAAAAAATCTGTATAGACTACCAACAATAAGTCAAATTATTCGTTGATGGTTGAAATATTTTTTAAATTCTTGAATTCATTTCACAATAACGTTTTAACACTGTTACAATTTTCAAATATAAATATAATTACAATAAGCCAATTATGTATATTATAAATTGTATCATATGTATGAGCAATATAGGCTATTCAAGGCTAAGTGTTGTTCCCAGCGCTCGTCGGAGGGCTCTCGGCAGACAATTCGCACTGAACGTTATTCGACAGTGTTCAGTTTGTCTCGGATCACTTGGAGCTATGAAATGCCGTAATGCTGCTCACTTGAGCGGTAATTGCGGCAATTGTAATACTCAGACAGTCCTAAGTTATTCTGAAATCGTACTAAATGTTGACAATATTACTTTACATATTAGCATTTAACGGTTCCATGTCGTAAGTAGGTTTATTTGATAAAAAGGTAAAATGACTATCTCGTTGGTGTAATGGTCGAAAGCGCTATTGCTGAGCGAGAAGTCCTGGGTTTGATCTGCGAGCCGGCCAAAGTATTATTGGATTTTAGACGTGTAAGACAATATTCTAATCCTCTATTTCATGGAACCTATAACATATCTGCTGAAACATAGAAATATAACACTGCTCTCCTACCCATTGGGGAACTGCATTTCCCCAAATAAAGGTCAATAATTACATATATGTATGTACGTAATCTACATAATGATGACTTCGATATGACCTCTGATGGTTTTAGCCACTAACAAATTTTTAATATATGTACAATTGTACATATATTAAAAAAGGGTGGGTAGAGAAGAGTTGATCGATGTACATAAAACAATCAAGTAAATGTTTGTTCAATCAATGTAGAGTGTATATGATAAAAATTTTATAAAAAGAGATCTATGTGTTCTGCGTCATCGGATTTGCAAATATCAGTATTATGTCTAAACTTATCGTAAACTATTAGGTAACTACCGTTAGTAATATTCGAAATAATCATCTAGTTTAATAATAGTAATAATAGTCTAGCTTATGACACATTAAATAGAACATAATCTCAGTATAATGTCAATTACAACTTCTGTAATACTAACCTGTCAACAGTTAATCCATAACAGTTCTTGATATCAACTTTAAAATACTTTTATAACCTCAGGATTAAATATAAATTGATAATAGTATGTAAAACGAAAAAAATATATATTTACAAATGTAAATATTAGTGTCATTACCGTTATATCATCACGCCAGATCCCAGATGGGGTAGGCAAAAATAGTTTCATTCTAAATAAAATGTCACGTAGACCTCACAGTTTCAGATACCGAATGATCTATCAAGCTGAGCAATGCCGGATGCGGTTCACCCTTGGTTGGGATGTAGCGGCAAATGTTCAGGGCAGTTTCCGGCATGCGGCTAGCTCGTCAGACTGTTGGTTTCTACCTTATCTTTAGATATTATTCATTAAACTTGTCAGATTCCTAATAGGCGTGCTTCGAAGATTCCGGGTATGCAGTAAAGCTGTATCGCCGTTTGACTGAATTACAGCAATATTACCAATTTGGTAATGCATAATTACGATTAATATTGAAAAAATATTAATTGAAATGCCTGATGAAAGAATGATGAAGGAGATATACAATTGGAAAGTTGATGGACGTAGGTGCCGTAGGTAACCAAATAGGTCTTGTTTATACCGATGAAGGAGTTAGAAGTCTCCAAAACAGACGTTGATGTATAAAGAGCATAATTAATACTCTGTGCCCTCTACTTAAACGTCACTCTTGCTAGTTCTTTTACGTAAAAAAGCTAGATTCGAATAACGACTTAGATTTGATCGACACAGATTCCAAGGCTATTGTTATTAAGTTCTATCTAAAATACTCTAACTCCAAATATTCGTAAATAAGAAACAAGTACAGTTGTTACTGTGGTATACCGTTTTTTTATAACAAATGTGACGCAAAGAAATATCTAAACTTAATAAAAATTGTGGATTGTAACGGTTTGAAATTGAAAAATTAATCATGTAACGTTAGAGTCACAAAAACACAAATATGTTAGATACATAGATTAAATACAAGATAAATTAGGTGCAAAGTTTTTCTTATAAACGTTTTGGCGGGAAAAAACAAACGCCACAAGTCGTGATTCGCGTACACAACGGTAATGGCGCCCTCACCAGCGAGAATTCATTTAATTAGTGTCAGTGGTACACACCTCCGCTGGTCGAAAACAATGAGGGGATCTGGCCGGTTGGATAAAAAACTGTTATATATGTATTTATATAATATATGTATTTATATAATCAGTAATAGTCGTCATTGGTTTTTAAAATTTAGAATTAAAATTCCACATTCCTAAATATTAAAACGTGTTGGCATAATTTTATAAACAATTAATTAGTACTTTTTTCGTAATAAAAATGCTTTACTGTAACTGGATTAAGTCGAACAATGAGATGTTCGTAGTGTGTCTATTTGAAAAATAAATCTAAAAGCTTAAAAGTGTGCAACGACCACCGGATTACTGAAAACATTTGAGTTGGGAAAACCGAAGCGGCTTCATGACAACCTACCAATTTGCATAATCTAATTAGCGTAGCTGTCTGAAAGTGCTGAACGATCTTGCCGCTCTGTGCGGACAATAAAAGTTGAGATACCTACGCTAAGAAACCTAAGTAAATGTAAACTGATCGAATTGCCAACTGTCTAGTACTAGGAATAATTAATAATAATTACTTTGAAATAACACATAATTACAGAATCACAGTCCTTTCATCACCTGCACAATGCATCAGACCTTTATTCGTATCTTATTATTATTACATCATCACTTACTATAATTATTATATCATCACGTCAGGTCTCCTACAGGGTAGCCAGAGAAGACCAAGTATCGATTATTTCTATCCTTAAAGGCATATATTATAAGGGGTCAAACAAAAAAAACGAGAGAAAAATTCGAGCAGATAACGAGCGATACACTCACGGTACGCTATTTTAAGTATTCCGTGTAATTTTTCCACTGAAATAACTGAAGCATCACCATGATAACCTTCCAATTTACATAATCTCATTCCCGCGGGCGCATCAAATTGCTGACAGATCTCGTGGCGCGGCGCTGGCTGGAACGGATGGGATACCGATTCTGAGGAAACGGCGATTGATAAGTAAATGGAAATTGATTCCATTAGAAATAATCGTGTGATTTAGAAACATCACCATCATCAGTCCTTTTAAATATCCATTATTTAACCTGCCTCCACAAGAATGAAAAGGGCTTAAACTATAATCTTTCAAGCTGCCCAACGGTACACTTCAAACGCGCAAGAGATCATTATGGAGAACTCATATGAATATGTGCTCTGTTTTCCTTCATCATTACAGCAAGCCATATTCTATTCTTAAAACGCAATTCTTTGAAAAGTGTATGCCATGATTTAAGCTCAACGACATGGAAAAAAGCATAAATTCTAAAACACTAGTTTTTACCGTTTCTTAACTTTGTAGTTACCCTAACATAACATTAATTAAAACCCTATATATCTAATTATGTAACATTCAAGACAAACAGATGAAATAAATATCCCACTCTAATTCAAGAAAAATATTCAAAAATTCCTTTATAATGTTCAGTATAATTTCTACACTAAGATAATAGATACGTCACCATAAAATCTTCCAATCTGCGTAACGTAATTCCCATGGGCGCGTCATATTGCTCACAGATCCCTGTAGCTCTGCCATGTCAACAGTCGCTGAGTCGACGCCAACAAATCCATAAGTACCCATGTCAATAGTAATTCAATTACAAATGTTTTACCAAGATTGTCAATTGTGTATCTTTTTTTAGATTTGTAAGATAGATATTTTCGGCCGTCGGTGTTCTTTCCTTAACCTACATATAAGGGAGCTGGTATAGTGATGTAAGATTAATTACGATAACGAATTTTGTCCTCTTGAAAATATTTAAAACAATCTAACGTAAGATTAAATATAGACTACCTCGTGGGTCGAGTGGTTGCAAGCGCGACTGCCGATCGGGAGGTCCTGGGTTCAAATCCCGGGTCGGGTGCTATTGAATATTTTAAATTTAGAATTCCTAGTAGTCACTCGGACTCACACCATCACCAACTTCATGGGACGTAAACGTAACTCGTGAAAGGTCAGAATGTACTACTACACTCCTCTGCCGAGCCCTTCGGGGATTATAGGCGTATTGTTAAGTTTACGATTTTTTTATCTGACGTAAGATTATGCCTGTTGGCCCGAAGGAGTAGGCAGAGGAATGTAATATACTCTGATGTTTCACCAGTTATTTTGAATCAATTGGCAATATTATGAAACACCAACATTTGTATCCATATTGGATTTCAGAGGAATGCGAATTTCAGAAAAGGTAGAGGGTGTTCTACGCTATGTTCACCTTGGCGTGATCTCCAAAACTGCTCCAGCAGTGATTGTTTTTAGGCAAATGTAACCCACTGCTACCTCATCATGCAAATTTGGGATACGTCGATAACTTTCTACCATAACTCATGGATATCGGTGTTCATATTTCTCTTATCATAATATAACATCTCGCATGTATTTCTTGAAAAGGGTAGCTTGAGGAGAATTTTACTTCATAATCACTATTTGTATTTGATTTAGTAACCTTAACTAGATGAGAGTATCGTAAACATCAAACTGCAACCAACCTCCGCACTAACTACTTTATGCGACGCGAGAGCTCGACGTTCGGGCGCCTTTACAACAGCGAAACTTTATACACAAACAAACGTTCAACTAAATGGTACTTTGCTGTCGCGCAGTCGTACGCACCACATGACTTTTGGTTACCCGAACTAGATTCGTTTGGTTTTGGATTAAACATTTACAAAATGATATCGTACGATTGTTACACTATATTCAGATTCTGATAGCCTTCTTTTTAAAATCCTTTTTATTTATGATGAATGATTAAATGATAATCCTACCGATAGTGAATATACATAGAGATGTGCAGGCAGATGCAAACATGAATTGAAGTCCGTATATATTTTGATGCGATGTTCATTAAAAATTCTATTATGTTATACGAGTACCAGCCAATAAATAATTTTAAAAAAGTAAATAGACAAATCTTATTTTAAAATAAAAGGGAGTTCCGTCCAAAAGTTTTCCATACAATTCATCTGGTCGAGAAATCAGTATGCAGCAGTGAGTCGGCGATAAATTAAAAGCTGCGCGGCCGACTGTTGTCGGCGTCCGGGAAAAAATTAAATTCCTTGCGGACACCGGGCATTTACTTCGTGCACTCACGTGCGCTTGTCATTCCCTCACACATTCTGACATAGCCAGTGGCATCCCACTCCTCTTCACTTCACTCTTAGCAGAATGCCCGTCCTTTCATGATTATATACATATGTTTATTTTAGAACTTACTTTTAGAAATTTACCTTTTAACTACCAAATACATGATTTTCTTGTTAATGGCATTGTACTTTTTTGTATGACAATTTTAATTAAATTTTATTGATATATTAAAACAGATAATGAATTAACTAGTGTCCTATTGAAAATTCGTTAAAAGTCAGTTTGGGCTAAATCTTCAGCTTTCGTCGGAAAACATTTCAGTCAAAAAATGAGCGAAAATTTGGATCTGTGAAAGCTAATGTTCGTGAGTTATTCAGGTACGAGGAGGTATGTTCGAAACAGTTTGTTCAGCAATTAGATAAAGCCTCTAAAGTGAATTAATAGTGCATACATCAGTTTCTCAATATCGACACAAAAATCATTTTTAGGTGCACTTATGTATGTGACCTTGCCGTTGTATGATGTAATGTTAAGGCTATGTTAAACAAGCACCTAGGTCGGCACATTATACAAAATGTAAAAAAAATTAAGCAGCATTTTTATGCTTAACGTTTTTATTTTCTTGTTTGAACTTATTTCAGTATCTTACAGTAAAAATTGAAATATTACCAGAAACGGAGTTTCTCAGAAGCGTTCAAAGTATACGTTTGAAGTCCCATAACAAAAGAGAGTTGTTTTTATTTAATATTAAATAAATACTTACACGAAAAATATTTAATAAAAGATTAACAAACATAAGTTATTACTTTTTTGTTGGCGGAAGCATTTAAAATAGAAAAAGGGTTCTGATTCTAGGACTTTTCAAAAAATAAAGTGTTGACTTGTTAACTTCTTTTATTACTGGATTCTCAAAAGTGATCATTATGGAAGTAACACAAATTATATAATAATATTTTAAAAAAATGTCTTTATATCGCCATTCCAGTTCCCTTACTGGGTAAGCAGTGAGCATTGAGTTCTAAGTACCTCTCTCTATCCTTACAGAGCTAACGTGCTTCTTCTACATTCCTCTTTCTACTCATACGAGTACACCTACGGCGCTTTCGGAGACATCGTGATATAAAATAGATGTAAATCCTGTTCCCCTTCGCTTATTCCACGCTTGCATATTAAACCCACTCCGACTACCTGTTAAAATAGTTCGCAAAGTGGTTTTACTTTAATTTTATGCTAAAGTACTAAGGCGGATGATAAGCAAAGTTTTCATTGCTCCGAAATCTTAGAGCATGTCTCTCAACGATATAGAGATTTCATGCATAACTACTCGTATGTACCTACTACGAGAGGATTATCAACTACATTTAAATTAAACGTTTCATATTAAACTGTGGTGTGTTTATATTTTTTTTTATTTGAATTTGTTGATTTTTATTTAATTGATAAAATCGTACTCAGTGAAATTACGCGGGCGCTCCTTATCCCTTACAGAGATTCATCATATGACGAGACTTAAGATTTATTTACATGCTTAAGCGTCCCTTCTATATTTGTTTAGCTAATTTCATATTTTTGTGATAAGTCATTGGCCTAATTAATAAATAAATAAACGTATTCAAAAAAGGCGTAGCGGTTATTTTCTAAAATAACACTCACAGTAGTTAAAATTCAATTTGTTACAAGTTTTTTAGCCAATATAAACATATTTTTCTCCAATATGTACCCCGATGTGCGCACCTTTCGCTGCCAGATGTCACACCTTAATACTTCAGCCACTGTAATCCTCTGCTTAAGCAAACACATCTCAATATTCTTTTTGCCATACAGTCGAAGTGGGCGACGCTTAGCGCCGCTTAAAGCTGTAAGGCGCTGAAGGAAATTGATGGCTTTCGCAAGTCCACGCCGAGAATACCTACGGCTTTTAGCTTGGTTCTTTTGACACTACGTGTTCACCTCTCCAGCTAGCTTCCTCCTGTCTTGTGTCGTGTAAGAGGACAAGAAAAATGACATCTTTCTCTTGTAACAGTGATAAGACAGTGTTATAAGACAGTGTTATAAGAGTGTTATAAGGCAGTGTTATAAAGGTGTTACCAACTGGTGAAACCTGGGAGTGCTACACTACTCTGTCTACGTTTTCAACGAAATGTAGGCGTGATTTAATGTTTTAAATTTCTTATAACACTGGCAATATACGCACGTGATCTTATTTATGTCTAACAGTAGTAACATAATATGTACTTTATTGCTATATACTTAATGTATTAGTCTCTATTTAAAGTAATAATATCAATATCTGCTGACTTTTAATTGGTGTTCATATCCCACGAATATCCCTTACATATTACCAAATAGAACTTTTATTGTTTTTGATCTTAGTCATAGTTCTGATTCCTAATACGAGGTTCTGATTCCTAATAATAATGCTTCATATTTCTGCTAAGACTTATTTTTCATATTCGAAGTGAAGTTCTAAAAATATTGTCAATACTGAGCTATAATGAGAGTATTGCCAGTGTACGTCACGCCTTACTGTTCGCCTTGACCTTGGGAGGAGAGAAGATAAATTTTGGGCGGAGAGTCTCGCGGCGACACAGATCGATCGGATCATTAGATTGCTTTTCTTATGGTGCTTTGTTGTTTTATTAATAAACATTCATTCCTTTCCAATTTAAAACAAGGAACGGCAAGAAATGTTCATTATTTCATTGTCTCTGAACTGTGCAAATACATTTACAGTCTAAAGTATTATGTAACAAGACTTGCTGTATATAGTTCAAGGTTCAATTTAAATTTGCTACTTCCTCGTAAACAGATACTTTCAATTTTGTTATCTATCTTCATTGAACGCGAAATAATTGGAAAGACGAGGCATTGCATTTATCAACAGAAGTCCTGTTGTTATATTTTTAATGGGACTTGTACTATTATTGACATTATTATACTAGTAACACTTTAATTTAATTTAAAGTAATATTTAAAGCAAAATGGTCACAATCAAAGTCAATTTTAAAACCGATGTTTTTGTAATAAAATATAATATGATATGGTGAGACCAAAAATATATAAAATCCATGATTCACTGACCTTTATTATATAATATCAAGTATAAACTAATGTCCATCTATCTTATTTACATCACCGAGAATATGTTATAAAATAAACTCAGCACTTAAGACACAAGACCTGTTTACTACTTTTATCATTAATTTTTAATAATAAACAAAGGTCGTATTTTAAGCATTGCGTGTACTTTAAACAAAACAAACAAGAACGAATCCACAGAACTTAATCCACACAATACTAACAAGGGAACTCAAAAGAGGTTTAAAAATAACCATTCCTTTTACGTACACCAACATTGGTCGTGTTCGCGGTAATAACGGCTCCAGATCTCATTACTTTTGTGGGGCTGTGCAAATCTTGGACCCGGAGATCTGTCCGACAAATGTTGAATTTGTCAAGCGGCTACCTACTCGTGTCTAGAAATGGAGATTCTACGTTCAATTGCTCTATTCTTATAAATGTTTCTAGTGTGGTAGCAGTCTTTTGCTTTTCCCTAATCTTCTTCTTAGCGTGTCAAAATTTTTCCCTAATGTAGTGTATTGTTAACTGTACTACTTATTATTAATATCTAATGTTGCTTAAATCTGTTGGAATAGATTTCCACCTAACATTTTCATTATTTAATTTAAAAACCATTATCACCACATATAATAAATTATTCACAACCCTTTATAGTTTTAATGCTGAACAAAATTCGTTTTAAAACAATAAAGATTAACACCAGATTTCATGTAAATGAGGCTTCATTTGAGTCACGATAACTATCTAATACGCTTCTGTAAGTTGTAAATTATTTGTAAAGCACCCGTTCGAAGGCCGTACTGTCGACACGATCCAATATAACCCAACGTCCTCAGCTATTAAAGACACGATCATTGGTTTTTGTACACATTTACAATAGAATGACGGTGAATGAGCCCTCTTTAACTTTCGATCACGTTTTTTGAATACGTTTTCCATTATTTAAAAACATTTCTCAAGCCAATTACTAAGCTATGTTAACTGTTTCTTTTTGGCTTATTTGGGCTTATTTGGGCTTATTTGGCTTATTTGGCTTATTTGGCTTATTTTTAATGTATGCAATAAGAAATTTTAAATTAAGAAGTATTCGAAATCAACGTGAGCGTATGAAGTGAGTGATGAATGTAGAAGAAGCAACTCAGGTCTATAAGGATAGAGATATTTAGCAATCGGTACCCTTCGCCTACTCCGTAATGAATATGGCGTAATGGTATAACAATATTCATAGTACTGAATTAATGTCAGTCGTGTCATTGTCAATAATATTTTTTCCTAACAAAAATATACAACCATGTAGGTATATGCAAAATACTGGTTTTTTTACTATATTTAACACGCAGCTAGGTATATTTATCCAACGAGGTGTGAAAAATCCAATCATTTCATTGCGTTTTGGAAAAATTCCGATAATAAAAGCACGTTGTGGTATGAAACAAACAAAGCGAATATACCCTACACATTTTTAGTTCGGAAATTTTCATATAGATATTGCTGCAAACAAAATATTTATATGTATACCTGAAATAAATTTACTGGAACACCGAAATAATTTCATAGTCTGTATAATAAATGTGTCTGCCAAGCCACACTTGGCCACCAAGGCAGACATTGCCAACCCTTCTCGTTTTAAGGAGAGACTTGTATTGAACAATGAAATAGACGATAATGATAAATATTGTCATAATTAAATAATCAACAATTAAATCAAAAGTTTGATTATGAAAATGCTACAAATAATCCAACAATTACACGAAAATCTATAATATTGCTATTTTAATCGTTACTGACGACGTTTTAATTGGATAGTCGTGTGGAGCAAAAACATATTGTTAGCCCGAAACAAAGGGCCGGAGGGTCACGTGTCGTCCTAAATATCTGTTACCTGCGTCAAGTCGGAGTACCTGCTGCCTGGGCCATAAACGTTGGCCGACGGAACGTGATGTGTAGAGAAATGTAGAGACGTCTCTACATTTCTACGACTCTACGTGTGTCATAACGTAACTATAAAATTACAAAACGCTTATAAGATTAAACTTACGACATTTCGTTAACTCTACATTAGCTTTGATTATATTATTATTGCTGCTAGAAGAGAAAGACGAAACGACCAGTTTGAATTAAGGACGATATATTATTATTATTTGTGTCATAATATTTTATATGATACGTTTCATGCTATATACAAACTTGATTATTATATTATCACCTCTCGTGCTTTACCCGGTAGTCAAGGAGGACCGTAACCCAAAAATCTTATCCTTCCAGACCTAACGGAGTCCTGTATCTGATTGGCCAGGGTAGGTGAGTGTGGATCTCCTCACTTGACTCTCTCAAAATTTGCATTGTTTATCAATTTTATTAATCTTTCATGGCCACTCTTGCCTTGATTGCAGACTTCTATATTTCTTCACACCGCGTATAAATTTCATAATTAAAATTTTGTTAAACTATTTGATAAGTTTTTACTTATTACATTTTAAACTTAGATCTTAAACTGCCCAAATAGAGAGAAAATTTAATGCTCTTTAATAACGGCATATTATGTTCACTAATAAATAAGATTAACTTAACTAGTTTAAGTATGAGGCTATTACAACCAACACAATGACTACAAGCATTAAAGGTAAATAAATTTAACTCAGCTTGTAAATTTGTAAGCTCAGTACATAAAGTCAACGGTAACAAAAACATATCGTAGTTCAAAGCGGAGAGTTCCGTGTCATACTAAATATGTGTTACACTGAACACAGTAAATGTTGGAGCGCGCGACGTGAGATACTGTGGCATGAGTTGTTCTGGAACAATAAAACTACCAAGCGATCGTCGACTTTCGCTCTGTACGTTAAATATTCACCATCATCAATTATTTTATTGTTCCATCATTAGTCGCGGGCCACCATTCATTAACGTTAATTATTAACTATTATTAATAGGTTTAGCTAAAATAATGTCATACTTTACTACTGGAGGTACTGTGTTACTCGTATAGCGCTTCCAGCAAGATGGGACGATACAAACGGTTGCAGCAGACGGACCTTGTTGATAGAGGTCTATATCTAACAGCGGACTGAGACGGCTGATAATGATAAAAAATTTAAGTCTACTTCTCAAGACGGAATTGTTCACCGTCTTGTCTTTAAATGAGAATGGTTAACGCGATAGCGTAACTATACAAGCCTTAAATTGGTTCGCCGCAGCTGTGGCAATAGATGTGGAGCTGAATTCTCCTAGTAATAGCATTTCCTTAATGTCCAAGTTGAGTTTGATTGCTTTCGCAACCGCTTGCATATTTACTTAGATAATGCTATCCAATTTTCGTACACGCAGTGGTGCGGTCTACAGCTCTACGGGCCCGGGAGATTGTTCGCATGCACTACTTAATGAAATTGATTTTCACAGTGCATTAACTCGGAGATTTTAATGTTTTAATCATCTATTAGAAGTTGAAACTAATTAAATTAAGCGGTGACTGGTAAACAGAAATAACGAAGTCCACGGAATATAGTGGGGAATATAAAAGGGAATGTTGATTGAAATAATTTACATACACACATTTATATATATAATCACC
>DWME01007419.1:0-12639 GCA_018244795.1 Parelbella ahira ahira
GCAGGCGAAGGAAAATTTAAGTAGAATCCTGTACTAAGAATTATTTCTACATTGGCAATAGGAAGAATTTACAAAATAACAATATCGTGCCCTAGCTCTGCGACGGATATGTTCCGGAGGGAGGAAGGGTTAGCTTCCGGATTAACATTTTTTTAAGGGGGACGATTTAGCTCATGCTACATTGAAGAGCCGCCGATTCCGATCATCAACATTCTTTTTGCAGTGGTGTAATTCTCTTACCGAAATCGCATTTCTTTGTTTTCAACGTGAGAGGTGCCGGTTGAAATATGTGTCAGGTTTATTATAACGGTGCTGTGTTTTTACACTTTTTGAGCAGAAATAACGAGTGTCTCACGAACGAGAGGTCGGTAATTAAAAAAAATATATATTCTTTTATTCGGTTGCTTCAATTTGAACATTATTATTTACTCAATGAATAAATCTATACGATAATAATGTCCCCCATTATTATCGTATAGATTTATTTCGCTCAATTTGTTGTAATAGGTATATAGAAAAATACATAAAGCGTTTAACGTGTGTTATTTCTGTATTGAGAACCATCAATATTTTTGTATATTTACATGTTCTATGCTTGTGCTATTAGTAAATAGGACGACAAGCGAAGATTAAAATTATATAGAGTAAGGAAAACGTTTTGTGACACTAGTTGCACTAAAATACAATAAATCAAATCAACAATATATTATTGTTCTGATATTAATAAGGCTATAAATTTTGTTGTAATAATAATATATGATAAGGCAGAAAAAAATAGAATTTCGTACCAAAAAAATACGACACATGTCATAAATCTTAAATGGAGAGTTCAAAATCTTAAATGGTAGAGTTGAAATTCTTAAATGTTAGAGTTCAAAATCTTAAATGGTAGAGTTAAATTGTAGAGTACATGTTTTAGTCGAAAATGTACAGAAAAGTAAGTAATAAAACTCACGCTCCATTAATTTTAGCATATTGTGACACCTTGCGACCTCTTCTCCTCTTTGTTCGGAGCCGGTTGTGAGATTTCCCCCAACATATTGTGCTCGTTAGTCATCCTGACTTCGGGTTGATATTATAATTTAGCGGAACTTCAAATTACACTGCTTACTTTTCATATTTACGCCTTAATATAGGGTTAAGCGTTTCGACTTAGCAACTTTGACAAATGTTATAAGTTTTGTTGCTGAATTTTAATAACTTATTATTTATGAGTTTTATTTTTATTGTTATTTATTATATAGGAAGTGTCAGTATTTACTTACAATCTAAATCCGGATTGATGATATGCTTTTAGTGGACATGATTTACAGATTTATATTAGCAACATAAGATTTATTCAATGTATATTCAGTATTTTCTTTGCAAATAAAATAATCTGCCAATATTATATACTTGATTATATTAAGAAATTTGTTTTCTACATAATAAATGTGTTGATGCTGAGCTAAATATCAGAACGTTAGCATAAACTGTTTGTCATAGCTAAAATAATACATGAGATAATATTAAACATTACTGGTGCTATTTTAACTAATTGACCGAATTGTTTGGTTCGTTCAAATATATAATGAGAGGTCAGTTCATATCATAACAACGGTTTAAATATTTAGTATGTTAGAGATAATTTGTGATCATAGTTTGTTTGGCTTGCACGTTACTAATGTTACCTTTCATTATTTCGAACGTTAAACGATAAAAGAGTTTTGTGAAATAATAATCTTTTCATTATGTATCATTAGAGACACTAACACTCGTAGCTTTATTATTTACATTAATCAATAAAAAGTTGGTATATACTTATGTGGGCAAAAGCATTTGTTACAATTACAAGTCCAGGTTTCTAGTACGGTGTATGCGACGTAGTCATATAAGAGAGCAAGTTATGTCTGAATTAAAATTCGTTTAAAAGGAGTTTCTAAACAAATAAATTTCAACTATTTAAGTATTATTCTCATACTTGATGATATCAGTCAATCGACTGGATTCAATTTTCAAAATCAGCTTGCATGTATGACTTTCTCCATAATGGATATGCAGTAAGCACTACAGGTTATTACGGACCTCTATATTTTGCTAGCGGTGCTCTCTGGGTGATCCCTAAGAGATCTGGGTTGATAATATAATTATTATTTCACTCCTTATTAGCATACGATGTTTATTTTTATATTGCCCTTAATTACAATTATATAATCGGAGATATGATAAATTGTTGTGTCCGTGTTTATTTACAGATGTCAATTATGATTTATCGTTAGTCCGTTTGCAGTGGAACAAGTGTCTTATTCGGGAATTAATTTATTAGATTTTGGCTATTCCATTTTAGTGAGATTACAATGCCATTAATTTGTGAAGCGGTGAAATTGCGATAATGAAAGTTGATACGATGTATCAAGCTATATATTGATAATTGTGAAAATTATATGTAAATTTTTATATAATATATGTATGTATATATCAATGTATTCGTAATTATGAATTTCGATGTATACAAATATGTACATGCCCAAATATATCCTTAAATGCCTGTTTATTATTCAAATAATATTGTTACTCAGAAATCAAGACTAGACGATTAATAATCTATAGCTGACACTTGGTAATCGATTTTAATGGTAAAATAGTCGAAAAAGACCATACACAAATGGCTGTCACAGTAAGATAACAGATCTTTAACTGCACTATTTATAGCAATGTTTCATTAATATTTCTATGTAGTGTTAGATCTAACTAGGGTATTATAAGTAAGTTGGTATTAAAACTATTACCAATACTGGCCCCATACTAAAACTAATAATAAATTTATACTGACTTATACTAAATAGGTAGATTTTATAAGTACTAGTTTTGGTCCTATTCAAAGATGGTCGCAGATGTGATTATGAATGTGAGAATAGATGTTAAGATTTAATTTGAGTGTGCATATGTATGTACCCTAAAGAAACAAAATAAGAAGACAAAACAAGAAAGATTAAACGTGACTGGTAAAGCGTGGAATTTTCCTACACGATTCTGCTAACCTCGTCGGAGATTACAGGCGTGATGTTACGCTTTGCGTTTTCAAGAATTCATACGTGTTGTAGAAAGAAGATATACGATTTATCTACGTGTAATAAATACTGAAATAGGATGTGAAAAATAAAAGCTCGATTATAATGGTATATTAGAAATGGCTCGGTAAAATGAATCGTGTTTCACAATAGAACTGTTCTCTCATCAATCACCATCAGAGTCGCCGTTGGCCGCAATGTGAGTTATTAGCCTCGAAGTTGGCCTCAAAGCATATCAACTTCAAAGCTTATCCACCCATTCGTTTCGTTTTCAATTTTTTCCGCGATACATTCTTTATTATCTTGAACTCTCGAGTCCAATGAGAACAAACAGCATATTTTCCTCTTTGCAACTTGTGTTATGATAGTAATATTTTGAACATAAAACCTTTGCACAAAACCGAAGCACATATGCCCTTTGTCAATGAATTTGAAATTGCGTTTTATAGAACCACAATACTGAATAGAAGAATGAATTGAACGGTGACCGAATGCACATTAACACAATAGGTGAGGCGATTTCCTCGGAACGGTTTCGGTCAGCGATTTATAGTTTGCGAGATAAAACTGTTGGACATTCCATTCATTGTGTTGTTCATTAGGGAACGCTTTGTTTGATTCATGGCGTGGAAACTGATAAAGGTAACACGTTTTGTGTAACATAAATAATTGCTAAATGATCATTGATATGCTGATATTGCTTTAAATGATATTAATCTACGTACGTAATTTCATGACTGTAATCACCGAAGAGGCAGGCACAGGAGTGTAGTACACTCCCACGTTTCACCAGTTACGTTTATGTCTCGCTATGGAATAGGTGGTGAGCTTATTGCCATTGATTTCTGATAGTGCTTTAAATTATATTAATATATTCATAATATATACATATGTATATGATTTTTTGATAAGCTAGAAGTACAATATGCCACTAACAGTTATATTTCTAGTTCTTTTCGAGGTACAGAACAGTAGCTGTTTCTATAACTACCGGCATATTTGCAATTGCGTTCATATGAAGAATAGCAATAATTAATTGATATGTATAACAAAGTACAACATGTACCTAAATATAATTCTTAATACTACAATCCCTTGCTACTTTTGCACCTATTCTCATACAGCCTTATTTTTGTTTTTTGGCGCATGTCACCCGTTTTAAAAGTATTCACATTTTAACCCAGTTTTTATGTGAGAGCGCTCGTTTTTGGAGTGTTTTAAAGTCAAAAGCTCAGCTTTTCTATGTCAATTATGCATTGTCACGCTCTTAGTGCTAAAAATTGTATATCGTATCAACCGGTTCGGAGGTTGCTAAAATTGGATCCGTTGAAATTAGTTAAACAGCTAAACTTAGTTAGGCACTAATAGTTAAGTCTGTAACTAAGTGATATGAGTTTTGATAATTTATTCAAAATAAATAGCCTAGTTAATAGCTATATTAACCGATGTGAAACAAACGACACAAAAATGAGAATTAGAATTCTTATCACTACATCAGCATTTTCTACGAATACGTACAATATAGTGGTGATATTTAACCTTGATAGCGATCGCTCATAAATTGTTTTTTTTTACATGTCATCGAAAATGCTTCAATCAATGAATTAGAAATTGATTTTGGATTATTGGTAGATAGTAATACATTTTTTTTATTATTATTATCTAATCTGCCCAGCTGATAAGGGAACTGCAACAGTTCCCTTATCAGCTGGGCAGAGAGCACTGAATGCCAAATATCTCTATCCACAACGACCTGACGCGCTTATTTTTTAATCATCGCTATTATAATACTTGCGGAACAAAGGTTTCCGTTTCCGCTAGCCAGTATCTGAACAAATTGTTCATTAAGGGTTTTCAGTTGTGAAGTATTCATCATTGAACTGGAAGTATCCGGTTCGGTGTGGGCCCCTCCGTTTGATCACTACAACGGTATCACGGGTAAACAATTAGAGTACAAAACTATTAGAATACATTTTTATGTCTTGTGTTTGTATTTACGCATAAGTTGTACCTAAAAATGGCTATTCTTAATCCATTGAAATTTGAATCGTACATAACACAATGGTTGTATTCAATTGTTAAACAAATAGACATTTATATATCGATGAATCCGTAAAATATTTTATGTTTTAATTCTATTTTATAATTAACACATCTAACCATAAGTCCCGGAACATTTAATTGTCTTTCATAGTTATTTTTTGTCGCAACATATAAATTAACTCATTTAAACGATAAACGATTTTTATACCACTATTTTTAGGATTATTTCCATAGTATTCCGTAAATATTTCTTTTTTAATTCATGTTATCTTTTAGAGCCATTGAACAGTGTAAAATAAAACAAAACCAATAAATAACGTAAAATTTTCATAATTTCAGAATTTTAATCAAGATATATGTATATTTTGATTTATACATTCAATTTAGATGGGATCTACTCTATTTTGGCATCCAGCGCCAAAATATTAGGGATACCCGAAATACTTCGCTAAAAGTTATGAGCATCTACAACATAATTACAAAATGAAAAATACTTTCCTATTTTCTTCCCAGAATATGATAAATATATGAAAATCTTTGCTGATTTTAAACCACATACAGCACGTAGTTTACTAGTGTTTATAGTTAACAATAAAGAAGTTTACTTCAACACTGGCAGGAAGCAAAGAAAAAACCGTGAAACGATTTGAAAATGGAATGATAATGTTAGCTGTAATTGTAATCAGTGAATATTTAAACTGCGAATTTCTTCAAATGGGGTTGTTCTGTTATAATCAATTAACGGTTAATCACATTTTTTTCGAATGTAACTAAAAAAATTCGCTCTGCTATCCCCAACCCAAATATCCAGAAGGGGCAGACTTCATTACAGGCCAAACAGGCCACTGTCTAGTAGTGGACTAATACAGGCTGATGATGTGTGATAGGTATCACATATATGACTGAACAGTGATTTGACGCTGTCAAATATGCACGTGTCAGCGGCCACAGAGCTTGATATCTTATCTGTATTTAGTACTAATTCGGAATATTAGGTGTCAAATGTGAATTAGAAATGTGATGTGACAAATACCTTTACATATCGTTATTATATTATCACTATAAGTCCTTTATAGGATAGACAGAGAGTTAAGAGAATACAGAATATATCGCTTTTTAACTGTTATTTATACGAGTATGTATATATTTAAATTTTTCGACTGCCTCGGTGGTCGAGTGGGTGCAAGCGCGATTGTCGATCGGGAGGCCCTGGGTTCAAATCCCGGGTCGGATGCTATTAGATTTTTCTAATTTAGAATTTCGAGTAGTGACTCGGAGTCTGGAATTGTGCCCGGTGTACGGCAACAGGCTCGCCACCTATTCTATGGGACGTAAACTTAACTGGTGGAACGTGGAAGGGTACACTTCTCTGCCTACTCCTTCGGGGATTACAGGCGTGATGTTATGTTCAAGTGTAGTTAGTTATTTGATTATTGCTGGTTGAGTACTAAATAACCATATTCTTACTATATTGCTCTTCTTATGCTATATTGAATACAATAATTCATAAATGTAATAGGTCTAGTTTAGCATTTATTCCCATGAATAGAGCTCATTTCCGTCAGCAGGCAACGGCATTCGTTATTCAGTGATCGAATGCTGAATGTCAGGTCGGAGGGACCGCAGAGCTGACAACCTGTAACTAGGCTTCGTTGGTTATTACCCGGTCGTGTCAAAGCAATGGCCGGGTAATATTATACGAATTGGACCGAATATTGTAGATGACAAAATTATAAAGGGTTTAGGCTTAAATGGCATCCAAAAACGTAAATCATTATTATTAAGATGTTTCTTTAATTGAAATACTTAATGTTTGATGTTCAATAGTTTACGTAAAATGTAGATTTTTATTTATCTTAATTTTAGTGATGTTTTCATCGTAGGTAAGTAGTATATTACTCTTTCGAGTCCAGAGTGTCCAGCGATAGGTATTTTCGACCCATAAAAATGATAGTGAACGGTATTAATATCAGGCAAGAGAGATTGAATGAGTTATGTTTTAACAACTTCTCAGTTGTACAATACTATTCAACTAGTGTGGCTACCGCTGTGTCAAAAGGTCATTAAAAGTAACCTTAATAGGCTCACCGCCGCAAGCCGTGAGAAGTGTCGGAGAGTATTATACTCCTCTGCCTACCCTTTCGGGGATTACAGGCGTGATTTTACGTTATTAAAAGTATTATAAAAATTGTTATCATATTTGTCTTATATTGTAGGTCCTGTACGTTGCTTTTCGAACAAAAAATTAATTAAATAAAAATTTTATACGTACATAATATATTAATTTAAAGTAACAAACGATCCAATCAACCGTACGGCTCGCAAGAACCAAGTAAAACGTACATTTTCTCAACGTATAGACAAACTGAATAGCCAATGACTGCTTGCACTGGCTCTTGCATAATGTATCAAATGTTTAGCGAAGTGCACTGTGCTCTTCTATTTGTATAAACAGGTTGTCCTCGTGTTCACATCTCAGAACCATATGTGCTTTGCGGGAACAGAATACATTTATACTTGAAGGATATAGTATTTACAATTGTTATTACTCAAGGCAAGAAATTAAAAAAAAAATCGGTATGTGAAGTCTCCCAACCCGCACGTGGCCGGCGTGGCAGACTATTGCCTTAGTCCTCGATTTGAGCGGACGGCCATATTCCAAGAGAGCAGTGATAAATGTCGATTATTATTATTAATCAAGGACAAGTTTTAAAATTGATTTAGACCTTACCAGGTCTATTACCGCGTACGCGCCACCACCACCGAAGTAGTAAGACCACCGAGTACCCAATATCTGGTTAGGTTCATATACAAAATTCAAAAGAAATTCCAGAAGTGAAGTTACTATTGAAATTGGGCTTACGGTATTTAAATGGCTCTGACCCAGTTATATGTATTTAAAAGTTGACATACATTTCGTGTGAGAGATTTTGGATTGATCTAGAACAAGGCGAGAGTTTACGCTTATTGCGGTTTCAAGCCACTTAGCAATATCACTATTGTTGTAATATTTAATAATACAATTATTAAATAATTAATTATTGTAAAATCATTGTTATACTTTGTTCTATAAACTTGCGCCCTCTTTCTGACGTCATTGCCATTTAACGGAATGTAGGGTTAATGATTTTCATGACATTTATCAGAGCTTTTAAATAACACACCTTTCTGTATGTAACCCTGTTTATCAGAGAACGAAATGACACGACAAAATGCCACATTATGTTAATAAGAAATGGCACGTATTTCCACAAAGACGTATTCCTTAAATTAAATATACGTGAAATGTCATAATAATAATATTTATTTTATTTCTAACATCATATAATTTCGCCAAAACATCACGAGGTACGCAGATAGCACAACGTGTTAACTAAGAGGTCTAATTAAATGTGATTCTACTACACTCACACATGCACGCCAGTTTCAAGGGCGTTTTTATCAATATAATACATGACGTAGAAACAACTATCTATCATCAATTTAAGGTTCAATGAATCGCGTCTCTAAAAATAGACATTATATAAAAATGAGCACCTCAGACACTTTTGTGAAAAATAAATTATCTGTACAAAATAGGCTAGAGAAGCGGCCGCGTCGTTCCCCGGTTACGTTTGACCGATTTTTCAAGTTACGAAAATAACTTGTTTAGCGGTCACACAGATATTATGTAGGTCGTTATCTCCGGGGATTTCGCTGATTGATGCCAACCACACCCCGCTGGCCATTAATGAACAATAACTTGCGAACAAAGCATTTTTGCATCGATTTTTCACCGTCCACACGCGTCTAGCACGTGCCATCACTATTACAATGAAAAATAAATTGAAAGCAATCTGTTTTACGAACGAATTTTATATATTTTGTACGAGACATACAAAATTAACAAAAAAAGGGTACCTTCACGCCTTTAATCCCCAAAGGGGTAATCACAGAAGTGTATTAGGCACCTATAAAAAAATATAATGTATGTTTAGTTACATAAATAAATAATTAGGAAAAACAATAAGAACATAATGCAATATCGTATTCGAGAAACAATTATTGTCAACTCCGCTACGAAACAGTATTGAGAGTGCTAGATGGCGCTGTCAGCGTATTTTGCCAATACTTATTATGATTTTACGATCCCCGGAGTCGCTGGAAATGTTTTTATTGTGTTCCTTCTGAATCTTTTATGGTCTTACTTAGTATTTGTTTAAGTGTATGCCGAACTTTTTATTTATAAGTAATTATATAGGCCGGCATACGACATGATCACGATTTTGCGAGTCGGTATTTCTTTTGCAAAAATTCAAAAAACTGTTAAAAAAAAATAATTTTGACAACACGGATCTAAATAATACGCTCCGAGTAAAAGAGACTAGATGTAATATTTCACGTTGATGACCATACTTTAATGGTCATTTGATGTGTGGTTACTGATAAAACCGAGTACAATGACAAAGGCATATTTTAATGTCATCTATGAATGACGCCATTTTGTATTTTATGAGGGCGAGTGTAATTATTAATTAAAGTGTAATGCGAGTATAGTTTTATGTTAGGTTATGACAAGAAGCTTACAATATATATTATGTGTTATTTTGGTACGCATATAATATTCTATTTCTTTCGAACTCTGTGGTTTCATTGGATACTAAAGTGTGTAATTTTAAGTTGAGAACATCATGGCACAGATAATATTACATGTATGTATAAAAAGTTTAGACAATAAGTATGTGTAATATGCCAATAATTGCCATATTTTATGATTCATGGTAACAGTGGCAAGAACTTGTTATCAAACACTAAGAAAACATAAGTCGATCTGTCTTTTGTCGCGTTTTGTTTGTTTTTCGATTCACTACGCACGA
The DNA here is from genome assembly GCA_018244795.1 of Parelbella ahira ahira. Classification (NCBI taxonomy): domain Eukaryota; kingdom Metazoa; phylum Arthropoda; class Insecta; order Lepidoptera; family Hesperiidae; genus Parelbella; species Parelbella ahira. The sequence goes on from DWME01007419.1 coordinate 9,950, forward strand.
AACTAATAGTAACTTCGCACTTGCGTATTTTACAATAATTATTGCGTATTTTATAATAATTCACATACAATGTCTATTGCATCTCAGCGTAGTATCTAATAATTGAGTTTCGTTTACTGTTTTAAAGTTATTAATTATTGTTATATTTAAAGTAATATAGCCTCTTTCATTTGATAAATTTTTATGGCAAATGTCAAAGCATGTACTTCATAAAACACTATTAGTAATATTAAATTGCTAATGATAAAATTTACACAATATTTTACAGTTTCTGCTCTGTTTTTATTGACATATTCCTAATTGGTATATTATAAAATAAAAAAGTAAATATTTTTACAATCGTTTTTTTCTTTTCTTACAACCTCTTTCATATGTTTCAAGTTTATATACTACTGAATGAGCAGAATATAGTTACGCAGTGCGACAAATACAAGAAAATCTTTTGCGCTTATGAATCAGTAAAGATTAGAAATATTTCACTGGGGAGTGCTTCTTTCTTCGCTTTAATACAAGGTTTCATTATTATTTCCAAACAAACTGAGCTGGATACGGTTTTTTTGGAAGTATTTTAAAAACAACCTGAATACAAAATGAATTCTGGCAATACTGTTATTATTGTATGTAATTTAAAAACTAACAAATTAGCTCGCAGAAAATCATAACAAAAAGCTATCAGCGAGGTAGTATACCTAATAGTTATTTTTCGAAAATTGTAACACCTGTGAAATTGCAAGTAACGTAATAATATTCCAAATTCAAAACTCTAATTTAACAACGACATTTTCAACGTTCTCAATTTATCACAGTACAATATAGTTACTAGACAACCATTGCTGACAAATGAAAGTAACTCAAAATGTGTAGTGATTATATAGATCGTAGGCAATGTGAAAAAAAAAGTTACAACGGAACATTAAACAACATCGATATACAAACAACGGTTTGTTAAAGTGGCAACAATAAAACACAGATCACGTACGTACCGGCGAAGGCGAAAACGGACGGTCCAATTTCAAACTTTAGAAACCCTTCCAGTAATTATTCCGCAATACGTTGGTAACATAAAACGAAAACACCGGTGACCGGACCAATCTGCCAAACACCCGATCGATACACACCACACTGATGAGACCGGGATTACGACGAAGAATCCAAATAAAAATCTTGATGTATCGCCATCGAGTTTGTTTATTGAGTTTGGCAGAGTTCTTGTTAGTTGTGGACGCTGATGCGTACGTACACGGTACGTAGGTACATACACACATACATACATACAGTCTTTGTTGTCAATGTCAATTACTACATGGTTATTTGAATGTGTCGCAGAACTTTTATTTACCTTTACCAGTAAAACTGAGGCGGATTTCTGAACGCATTTTACTACCGGCATTTTCATTTAGTGCGCTGCTAATAGATGAAAATGCTACGTACTGAATAATTCGCCTGTCGGAAGTTATAAAACTTCGCGTGCGATAAACTTTATCGACCATTGTTAAAATAATTCGGACCGACTGTTAAAGCTGCACTCCGATGCATGCGAGCGGCAAACAGGGAAGCTTATAACATTTATTACCTGCGAATACAAATCCAGATGATCGCAATTTTCATTTTAATAGATTATTCAGATCTGTATACGAACCAGGTGTGGTTTCTCGGAGTTCATATTAAATGATTTGTGGTTAGTTAATTTCATTATATACGATTCATGACGTATTACCTCTGTACTTTTTATATTAACAGACATGGCAAACAGGCTGACGGGCCAACTAATGGTGAGTGGTCATTGTCGCCTATAGGCATTTGCAACATTAGAGAGGTTACCACTACGTTGCCTGTCTTGTAGGAACTCTTTACTTATACCTATAAAGAATCCCACGTCATGCTTAAATTCGTAAAGATATTTGATGACAATATCATGAAATATTTTGTTGATCATATAATGTAATAAAATGGTTGATTACGAGACAGTTGAGTTTGCAATGCTTTGTTCTAGTCTGATGCGTGCGACAGACAGATACGAACACATGACACGATACAAATTAGTCAATGGTTGCAACGCGATTGTAACTAGTCATTGATAGTGGTTTTACTTTACTTTAGGAGATCTACGTGGTTTTACTCTTGATATTGTAATAATCGAGATTTTACTCCACTAAACACAACATATCCAGAGCAAAGATATATTGAATAGTTGATTATCACATTATACGTGCAATAATTAAACCAATAAAATAAAGAAGAGGTTAATGACGGAGACAAGAACGTAACAATGAAAGAGAATAAATTCAACTATAATAAGAGAAGAAATTTTGAATGTCAAGAAATATTGTTCTTCGATACCAATGAGTTGTAGAATAGAAAAAATGTTGATTATAAGAAAACGCTGAGCCCGGCAGGTATCGACGAAGTACAGCAATAAATTAACCGCAGATATAAACTTCTTCACAAAGAATTCTTTAATCCGGGTCTGTCCGCCGTCCTCCAGTCAGAATAAATCGGAATTAAAGGATTTACTGAAGTTTCGGTGAGTGTCAAACTATCTTTAAGTTTATTTCTATCGGAGGTTTAAATGATAGTTAAGAAATTGTCTTTGGGAATTCATCTACTTTTCCATCACAAACTTATTGTCCTCTTATCACAGTTACAGTTCACCTCTCAAAATGAAAAGGGTTAGGACCACAGGCTACCAC
>DWME01007420.1:0-12639 GCA_018244795.1 Parelbella ahira ahira
ATCAAGTGGCATTAATTTTGACTCCTAAACCAGAGGATATAGGTTTGATTCCCGTCCGGGACACCAGTTTGCGTGATGTTCATGAGTATTACTGATATTTCTAGATGTAAAGTAATGTAGGTATAGACTTATTTAAGTATTTCTTTAATTATATACAGTTTCTTAATTATTTTACTATTAAATATTTCGAGAGTGAACGTGATCGTGGCACATGATTATACATATGTGTACCGGCATAACTCACGTTTTTCGGGATGGCCCGACTAGTTTCGGACTTGTACGAGATCCTTCATTATGAGCACCCGTCGATTGTAGCGAGGTCGCGGTGGAGACTGCGTGCCATATAAGTATATTTATAATTCGCTATCTGACTATTGAATAAAGTATATGCTTTGCCTACTTTAGGATTATATAACTGTGTTGGAGTTACATCACATCATTAGCCTAATTCCACTACTGGACATAAGCCTCCCATGAGGGGTTTTTGCCCAAAGACCTTACACAGGACATATTGCGTTGGGGATCGCAGAGTACGGTTTCTCACAATGCTGCCCGTCAGCAACCTGGACATTCAGCCGTGAAGCGGTAGACTGCGTTATCACGCCCTTGCCGTCAGTGTCTATATTCATTCTCCGCCCTACACGACCCCAAGATATTGATTCATCGTAAGATAGTTATTCCAAGATATTAACTTATTATTATTTAAGATATCTATTAGCACGATAATATGGAAAACGTATTTATAGCGCCTATTGTCTCTAGTGGCAGAATTTAGTTTCCCTTTAAATCTATTCAGTAATGAAATACGACCAGTGCGCACAGCGTTACAAAGTGTCAATGGCAAAGCAATTAGACCCTGCGAGCGAATACATTATTTATGGCTCTTAAAGGGTTTGTCTAGCGTTGTATCCTGTTTACATCACTTGAAGAATTTCACAGCTACGCTTCGAACGATGTGAGTAAATGAAAATTACTAGACTTCAGCCTGACGGTAAATTAGAGAAATTTTTCTCATTAAATGCTTCAGATAACTAGATCTACCACTAATTTATCCTTTTAAAATTCCGTATTAATAAGTATCTGAAGACATTGTTTAAACCATCGCCCGGTTAAAAATTGTCTGTCTGTATTAGCGTAGCAGTAGGTATTATGTTAGTGGTTTAGACTTCAATCCCTAACCACGTTTGATATTTAAACGCTGGCAGGTATCTTCTTCATATCTAGTTGTAATTTTTCAATATTTAAATGGCACTTGCTGCAACGATTAAAGAAAACAATGAAGAAGTCTATATATTTCAGTTTACTCCATACTTGACAAACATGGCAACCTATGGCTTTACGTGTATCCATTGGGAGAAAATATACCTATGAAACACAGACAATTAATCACCAAAGACAGGATTTACTATGAACAATAACAGGTTATGAGTCATCTACACGCAAAACAATGTATCGTAAGTTCAGCTCAGTCATAGGCCTTCCCAAATCTAAGCCGCTGTACCTTATTCAAGGCCTTTTGAATCCAGTTATATCCCACTATTCTCTTTAAGTTATTAGATCGCTTGATAGGAGGGCGACCTCTAATTTTTAAGAACGCATGAACTTGCTTCCCAATTTGTCTGCACGTGATGTAACCTGTCTATCGCCCCTTCAATACGTACAAAGTTATTAATGTAAATATTATAATACATGAAACGATTGAGGCGAATTAAAAAAAAAACTCCTAAGCACACGTAGCGCGCCAGCACCGCCCGCCCTTAATGACGTGACGTGATCGCAACTCGTAATCCGCTCTATAAGCACATTATGTTATTAATGGCTAGTCTTTGTTACTCATAAATAGATTAGGGTTATAGCCTGCGTAACGCACATTCTGCCCTTGTACCATGGCGAACGAGATGCGAGGAACGTCCAGGTCTGTTGATCTATTCAGTAGTTTTAGATGTCTGCTTACCCTGTAGGGATCCTCGCGAGAAACAATAAGAAAATTTAAATTTTCTTTAAAAATATTTTTCTCGGGTTAAGTATTGGAATCATTCCTTTTTAAATATATTCTGAGATACATAATTATTAGCGTTAAATGGACCTACTGCTCAGCACGAGACTCTCCGTCCAGCCGGGAGACATTTAAATGTTATTTTTTCAACCACTTTAGCCAGGATTAGTGTTAGGCTTTTGGTAAATTCAAACAACTAACGCTGCCGTCGACAAAGTTTAACGATAGGACCAATTGTTATATTTGTTATCAACTGCTGCAGCTCAATTTCTAATCACGAGAATGTTAGTTTATCACTAGTTAGTTTTGTCTGTCAGTTCCTAAATCTGGCAGCTCGCTTGCTATACCATCAGTTCACCCATGTTTGACATCAGCCTGTGTTATTCCACTGCTGGACATAAGTATGCCCTAGTAAGGGGGGATTTAACCATAATCCTCGCACCGGACGTGCGTTCTAAGGATCATCGTAACAATTGTAACAGATCGTTTTGTCGTTTATATCTCGCGGTCGCACACATGACACAGTGTAGTGAAGTATTCATTACGCTGCTAAATGTAGGGCCCTGGAGGGAATATAAATGACAGATTGGCGTATTACCCTGAGTACAGTCGTACCGCGTGTATGTACATGAATGTTTTATTGTTGTGAATTAGTTGAAATATGATGTACAATCAGAACAAATAATTTTTTTTTATCTTAGCATCACGTTAGGTACTGTTACGGGGTAGGCAAGAGAGAATCAAGAGCCAAATATCCTTGTCCTTGTGTCGTTGCACATCTAAGTAGCTCGTTCTATATTCTGTTAACATACGGTTACCGTCATCATTAACCAAACTTAATTATGATGACAAATCATCGATTTATAAAAAGCTGTATAGCAATAGCGATTACACAATCGGTTCCAGAAGTGTAACATTACACAAATAGCTCCGCGGCTGGTGACCCGCGGTAGTCTCCGCGTGATGCGATAAAGTTCCCAACATTATTCGTTTGACGCGCGGAAGTTGGATTGAGGCGGCGACACGGAAACATGTTATCGCGTGTTGGATACTTTTTATAAGTTAAACCCAATTCCGTCGCACATCTGTTCAAGTTTGGACGACAATTTTCCATATATTTATCTGTTCGCTGCTCTTCCCGCGCCTTCCATACGTTTATCCTTGTTGTTTTTTACATTTTAATCTTTTATGTATTACACTTGTTTTGTTTCAGATGTTTAGATTAAATAAACCATATTCGTTTTTTGATTTGTAGCCGAAAATTGTACGAGGTGTATACAATTATTTTTCTGTACATATGTCATCTAATATTAACATGTATTCGTTGCAAGGTTTCGCCTTGCGCAAGAGCGAGGAATGTTTGCGGAATTAACATCGAACCTCCGCTAGTCGGAGAGGCACTTTAAGAAGAAAAAGAAGAAATTGTAAGGACAGTATTTTAAATTTTTACATTCTTTCAGAGAGGAATCTTATAGCTGAAACAAATATTGATGGCCTAACTACTTACCCTAAGTAACGGGAAAAGTTTGTAAACATATTAGCGTTCTTTAGTTAGCAGTTGGCGTCACTCAATCAAGAGATGACCGATCACATCACTGTTAAGAATTCTTCTAGTAATGTACCTTCATAACTTTAAACATTATTCTTTATTCATTCTTCTTGAAGGTATATTAAACAGCGCAGTGTAAGCTCTAGTGTTACGAAAGCTTTGGCGTGTAAACGCTGTATGAATAATATCGAGGGACGTCAACCCTGACACTGAGTGGCGCGGGGACAACATGGCCACCAACAAAGCTGTCAGATAAAATGAAAACTTTACGTTTGTATTACAAAGATTAGTAAATAGGCAAACAGGCCACTTTAAGGACAAATGTTGACCATTTATGGCCGGTATCGACCACACAAACGTATTACGTTATTAACGTAACGTAAACGTATTATACCGTTACCACAAGTTCTGCGATATGTACAAGAAAAGTATAAAGATAAGATCTCTGATATTAATCATTCTTTTTTGTAATAATAGTACGAAGTATTATCCCACCGTTTAGCGTTATTAATAACGTGAAACTCATTATAAATGTATAAAACAAATTAGTTTTATATCAACTGTTCGATCTAAACAAGTTCTTATTTATACCTAAGAACATTTTAAGGTGTCCACGGTGTACAACTGATAGGCGCTTACATAACTGAACTGAAATAAGCGCCAACATTTAACAAACAAAACTCAGCCGCAACCCAATTCGACGGCATAAAGACATCGGGCCCATCCCGAACATTACTCACGGTAAGCCGCTTGTAACACATTGTGCGCAACACACAAACGTACAAATGGACTCATATTTATGTTGGACGGAGGGCTCAACGTCCCACGTATTTGTACAGCTAATATATTACACGTTGCATTCTATGTGAGATTATCGCACTCGGACCGCGGCGAGGAAACGGGGAATAAGAAAATAAGAAGCGAATATCGCTAGTTCATGCAGCGGCTGTAACTGAGGTAATTCAAGTGGTAATACAAGCTTCAAGTAGATTGTCTTGTAATTCGCAGAGCATTTCGTTACTAATGTTCCTTTAGACGGAGAGACGTGGATATGCCGTATGCTGGTTAAATGAGAGCAGTGTACTAGTTGAAATCATTCCTAGATGCTGCCACTGAAAGCGACCACCTTTTAAGAACGAGTAGTTAACTTGCCAGCAAATAAATAGTTTATCATGTAATTACGCCAGGTTAACTTAATATAGGTATTATGTTAAGTGGAATTTAAGCAATATTTTAATTTTACATTCCTTATTTATCTAATATGTAGAAATATAGAGAATGATCACTAGTTGATTGGTTTAATAAATAAATAAATAATAGTTACTTTATAATAATTAATAATAATAACGCTTCATTTATGTTAGTGACCAATTATATGATTGATTGATAGTGATTATATAGCCTCGCGTGCTCACCCCTAAATAAACATATAGACGAATAAATGACCACGTGAACGAATAAACGTATGAAACAATGTATAAATATTTTATTTTCCACTGATATTAGCAGTAGTAAGCAGCAAGAAAATTATTTGGCTCCATTTTCGATCCGTGAGCAGGATACTAGGAAGCCATGTCCGAGCATTGCTACGTTTTTATTAAATGTACTTGGGCGAATGGAGGTTCCATTACCGCTGGGCGCCGCGCTAACCAACCGGAAACTTATTAGACCGTAGCCTTTGATTGCCGTCCAACTCGAAGGATAGATTGATTTGAATTGTTGCTAAGTTATTTCTGGTTAAGCGCTCGCAGACTACCGGATTCGTTTCATTGAAATATACTTTACGACTCTCAAGTTTTACATTTCATTGGCCTAGCGTCTGACCTTAAACTTTGATCTTGAACTAATTTATAAACATTGTTAAAGTCGCCCGGCATTCTTATATAAGAAAATTTTGCTTTAAGAGCAGTCGCTGTAATAACAGTTTCAATAAAAAGTATTCGACTTTAATATAAACTTCGATAAACGTATGAACATGTTTTTATTACAGCCTACAGTTCAAAGATATATTAGGTTTATTAAATTTAAATACAGCGATTTAAAGACGTATTTTAAGCATTTTATTAAAAGGATTCCCGAGGCTTTTTTTGACTTTTTGATTTCAGGCTCAAGATCACTTTGAAAAATTTTTGAAATAATTTTCAAATACTCAAAAAGTAGATAACGTTTTTCGTGCGGCATATTAGCATTGAAAATAACCTAAAAAAATAACCTGATAAGTGACGAGAACCCCTCACTCAGTGAACTCATAATATAGCTTACAGCAATATATCCATAATTATAGAAAACGTTTGCTGCAGAAATGCCAATATTACGAGTATAAAAATGAATATCATTGTGCAACTTCTGAACGATTTCGAACTGCACATTTCTAAAGAGAATGACCATACTTCATGCAGTAAAGATGTATCTATAGTTATCGCAATATTTCGCTCTCCGTAACTTTAGACACCCGAAGCGCTTACCTTGCTACCAAAGTTTCGTAACCTAATGAACACTATTATAGTATTTATTTCCAACTTTTTAGAGATTTCTCAGCAATTTGCAATATGAATTTTTACATCATATTACAAGCACATACATGTCTAATCTTTTTCGAATGCTACGTTAAGAACAATAACTATGACACATGGGGCGCTCAATATAAACAGGCTGTCACTGTCACCGCTATATTAATAGTGCGGGACGGCGCTAATGTGAGCGCAAACATCACGCTCCCGGGACGACACGGGAAATGGCTGTCACGCGTGCTAATGTCAACATCATATTTCGGTCAAATAAAACTGGACGAGAACTGCTTTCCTATATAGTATTAGATAGCTCTATACATAGTACTAGATGCCAAACCTACCTACACGTGGGTCTCAGAGAGAGGCGCGCGTGTACGAAGAGATTGATGAGTGTAGACGAAGCATGTAAGGTCTGATATTTGGCACTCGGTGTTCTCTCTATACCACGTAAGGGACCTGGGCTGATAACGTAATAATAATTAATAATACTTGTTTACCTATTTAGTTTATTATGCTTGAATTCAAGCAAATTTTCACAAGAAAAAATGTACAGATCCAGCGGGATCCAGTCCGGATAATAAAGTTGCAGAGAATATAAATTTTAAAGTAAATAGGTATGTATCTTAGAATAATAGATGCAAGCTTTCTATAATTTCATGTAAACATAGTCGCGAGTTCTATCTGGTGACGAATAAAAATGCCTTCTTTCAATATCTACAAATGACTCATTATTACACCATTTTTTCTGCGAAATGGTGATTAAGCTTAAAGATGAAAGCTCCTACCTTACAAATGCGATAAAAGTGTTGTAATATGATTTATATTAATATATTGTTTTTTTTAAGCATATCATAATAATGCGCGTCAATACTCGTCGCCGTGATTTCTTCGTCGATCACATAAATAATAGATTTTACTGATCGCACAACGTATTGGATACATTATGCAAACGGGGAATATTCCGCGGGACTTATCTCAGAATTAAATTATATCGGAGAGTTGCTCGCCCGAGCGTTGCCTTCAATTATTTACGAGTGGAGAAAATGATCGCGAGGAAATCTTTCACTTGAAAATCTCTTGTGATATTAATACTATCTAAGGTGTAAGCAAATTTTTCTCATTTCGCTTATTTTGTTTTCTATTGCTCCTGCTAATATAGTTATTTGTTTGTAGAGTCGAATCTGGCTAACGTAGCGGCAACATCGTCATTAACAGCCCATATAAATCCAACGTCTTCCTGAGGGATTTTTGCCCACGTTGGGCATGCAGGTTGGGGATCGAAGAGCAGGACTTTTCGCACCGGCTATCTTGCTGTCCGTAAGCGGTTAAGGCGTGTAGCTACAGCTACTTGGTATAGCCTGCCTAGGTACACCTAGGCAGGCTACACCAACTGCAATCTGCCAGCATCTGACTTAGTCGCCTCTTATAAACCCCTAGAACCCCGGCAAGGGGTCGGAGGATGTATTCTTTCTCCGCCCCGATGCAAATACCCGAGCTTGGCAGACTAGGACCTTGACAGGGTTGAGGTCTCATTCTGAAGAGAGACCTGTATCCAATTGTGAAACATTAAAAGGGTTGATGATGGTGATGTTGATACCTATTATTTATTATCATATGTAAAATTATTTCGACTCTTTGTATACATATTATCTTTAAAAGACTAAAACACGGGTTCGATTTAGGTGAAATGTAATTTGGTAAGAGAGACATTTCTAACTAAAATGGTTGAAATTAATTCCAATAAAAATATGACTCCAATATATTATGAAACATGTAAAGCGTAACAGGGGGTCAAGCGTCGGTTATTACGTACCACAAAGTTTATTAATAATGTTTTATTATATCAAATTTTAATCCATAATGTATTGAATATTATTTTAATCCAAAATGATTCATAATTTGTTTCATATTTCATTTTTCGGTATTGTTGAGTCATGCATTCGCTTCGTTATATAAAATAATATTACTTGCACAGTAATTACGAATTGCCTCAGACGAATTAACAGCCGAATCAACCGTTTCTTTTTTTGCAAGACAGCAGGAATACGACTATATTAATTAGTTTTTTATTTGGTGTTAATAAGAACATTAGTATTCATAATTATTGTCTGATTACTCGGGTGGTTGCAAGCACGATATCTCATTGAAACGTTCTGTATTCGACTCCTAGGTCGGTTACAATCGGATTCTTTTAAACTTAATATGTTAGTGTGAGTTTGTGCCCGATATATGACAATAAGCGCACGGACGCGTGCGTTTGCGCATCCGTTCGTGCGTACGTGTGTGCGTGCATGCGTGCGTGCAAGTGTAAGTGCGTGCGTGCATTTATACGTACGTGCGTACATGTGTGCGTTCGTGCGTGCTTGTGTGTGTGCATGCGTGTGTGTGGTAGCTTGATCGCATCAGTAGGATGTTAGTTACATTACTTAATGTACGTCAGCATTAGTGTGGTTTGTAATAACTGTTGCCCATGCCGTTCTTTTCGTGTAATTACTATTTTAGTGGACCATAAAATATAAATGACATTACCTAAGGCTCAGTTGAAAAATGTTTTTATAGTACAATTTTATTACCAACCTAACAAGTCCCTATGTGTGTTTTATATATCGATTTTCTATTTACGCCTTTAGAGGTTAAATATCAAGGAATTCGTTCTTACTGGATGGTTATATAATAAAAGAAACTAATTATCCGAAATTCATATTTCTATTTTCTATACTAGAGGCCTTATGAAAATAAATCCATCAGCGACGATATTTACGAGTTTTGTATGTTGCTACTAACTACAGCGTAACACAATTAAAATACGAGTACATACAAAGAAAGTCTTTAATATAGAGGTAATTAATTAAATTATTTCATATAAAACTAATTATTTTGGCGCCGGTTCTCTTTGTTTAATTACTTTGTAGGCACTAAGTTATTTTGATCTTATTTATGTACATACATATTATATTGTATGAGAATCTTTGCTTCAGAAATATCCGCTAAGCGAGCTACGCTCTAGACGTCTGTCAATATATCTCCTTTGTGTACAAAATTGCGGTTGTGCCTTAGATAATAATGCTCAATATCAACAGTTCATCTTCCCACTTCCAGACTAGAAAAAGATATGAGATGACCACAGCTCGTCTTGCTGGTGAAATAAGGTTCGGCAGACTTCATGTCATGCCTTAGAAAAATTGTAAGGAATTGGAAAGCCTGTGTTTTCTCGCAATATTTTTTTCTTCACCTCTAAAACAAGTGATATTTTATTTTTAAAATATGATTTTAAAGAGTAAGAAGTTTTTAAATGAAAGTATTTGTTAGTCAGTTTAATGTTATTTGTTGTATGGTAGTAAACCATTATTATTATTATTAAATGCCGATACGGATGTATAACAGGCTCTTCGAGTGCAACATTGTAATCTGAATCAACAGGCTACAACGGCAACATTGTGATCGATTAAAAAAATCTTCTGCTGTATACAAAATGTTTAATTATTCTGGGCGCTGATTTGTTCGTCATCGATAAAAATGACGGTAGTCGTTCTAGCAACCTCTGCACATAGCCAAAATGCACATTCAATTAGCTTTTTTGCCATTTGAATGTACATACTCTACATGCAGAAAGCATTCACCGAATTCAAAGGGAAATTAAGAAGTTGTGTATTAAAGTTCCTGGAATTTAAGAGCGATTATTTATTTATTCATTCGTTCGTTCGTACATCCACTCGTTCGTTTCTACAGCTTTTCATACATTCACTCATTTATATATATTTCTTTGAAAAATAATATCCAGATACCATTTTTAAAATGTCAATCAGCTAAGAATCTCTTGTTTCTTACTGTTACTCTTAGATTCTGTTAACAGCACGTTCGCGGTCAGCCGCTGCTCCATTTTGTAGTATTAGTTATTTGTCTCAACGAATTTATAATTAGGAAAGAGGATACTTAATGCAATTAATGGTGTGATACTGACGATGACTAAGCTGTTAAGCAAGTATAAACAAATTACTAAATGCGTTTTTAAACGCTATGCGTACCCGAATCCCGCGCATTAGTCGCTAACCCTTGACGCTTGAGGTCCGCAACATCGTTCCATAGCGGATTTAGAAGGTGGGGCTTAATGACGAACCCAATTATCAAATTTTTTTAAGCCTTAGATATAAGCCTTAAAAGCGTTTGTAAGCACTATGCCCACGATTTTGTGTGGGTATGTAATAAAAATTCTCATTTCATTACGTTATCCTGTAATATTCTTCTGCTTGAAAAAGTGGAAATACAACAATTTTATGCAAATGCGTATAGTAGTCGTTATAATACGCGCATTTAACGAATAGATAAACCGTTAATTATATTTATTATTTATCTTGGACAGATGTCCTGACATAACGTTTTTTCATGAAACCCGTACAACGTACTGAGTTTTATAGGAGTCATAGTCATAGAGTGATTGATATGATTTTGACTTCGAATCGAGACGGTATTAAGTAATGTGAATTTTAAAAAATAAATATCACTTCATATAACAAAGAAGGAAAATGTGAGAAAACCTGTATACCTTAGAGAGTTCTCTCACAGTTTTTAGAGTGTGATCATTCATAAAAAACGCATTTTAAGGTACCATGACGTATGTCAACAAGCCGATATACGAGTCTCGGTGCACCGGTTTGCCACTGGGCCCCTCACCTCCACAGGCACGGCAAATGAACGGATGGAATTAATTTAGCCTCCGAGTGAACTAAAACTAAAAGAGCTCTAAATTCAGCTAACAAAGCTGCGTTCTTTCCCGCGGACTATATTTATTTTACTGAACTTTTTAGTTTAAAATATGCACATTACGTATGCATGAAGCGACGTAAGCAGTTGTTTAAGAGCGAGCTGCAAATTGTTTTTTTTTAGTCGAGAAACTTTAATTAGTGCAGTTGTAAAAATTATAAATGCAAAGTACGGAACCATGAATGGTTTTGATATAGAACTGATCCTTCAACATTATTTGCAGATATCCCCGGAGGGAGAGATTGAACTTTTTATTCAGAGATAGAGCTTTAGATTTTCCCGAAAACCAGAATGCCTTATGTTTCAGAGAGCTTAGTTTGCTTTTATCAAGAGGTCAATTCCATTGAGTGAAAAAATATTTATTTCTATGAAGGTTTTTTAATTTTTATATACCTAAAAGTAATTTTGTAGAGTATATAAAATTTTGTTTACGTAACAATACTTTTTGAAAAATGATATAATTAATGGAGGTAAAACGATTTCTTCACTGTTTGGCTTTACTGTAGTGCTTGTTTTATAATGCTTCGAATCAAATAATGTCGTAGGCAGTCAAATTGAGACACGAGTTCCATAATAGGTTAAATATATCGTTGTATATCACACAAGCACGTAAAACTGTAAATAGTTCTTTATAAACAGAGTGAAGTTAATTACGGTAAATTTAATTTACGATGCGTTACAAGTTCCTTTTACATCGCTCTCTTTGGAGAAAAAACTGTTGGAAAATGAAACGCATTCATAATTAGACGTCGCTGTGTTTGGCGTCAGGTTGGAAGAACAGTGGCATCTGGCCTAAAGCAGTAGGAGTACCTACTACATAATATTATGTATGTACATTTCTACCACCAAGTATTTTTTTTTTAGAACAATTTGTCTTGGGATGGGAAGCATATACGTGGGTTGCACGTGAGTTCTAGAAGCGTCTATGCAGTCTGCGTCTACGCAGGAACAGCAAGGTCTCTGAAGCTAACATCTGATTGGCAACCGTCCTCATTATGTTCCTTAGGACAAATACCACAATTAGTGGTACCTGTTCCAACAAACATTTTTTTACATTATTATTACGTTTAACATTTTTCTTTTAAATAAGTATAAAATCTAAAATTTCTACACCGTAATCTACAATCTTCGACTCAGCAATCAGACACACTGACCGCTCGATCAACTAGCCAATAGGATGCAATACGTCTATTAGTATATTATCGTAAACATACCAATACTTCAAAAGGCTTGATTATATCTCGAGTTCGTTAAAAATACATGAATTTCTTAAAACCTTTTCACATTTCTGGCAGCTAAGTTTACTTCACCGGGAGTGGCGATTTTACCGGTAATACATTAGGAATTGCCGCACCTTGCACCCGGGTTACATCCTGAAGTACCGAGTATTGCGATGTCTTACTGCTGAAGAGGAACGACACGCGACAAGAGGACAGAAATACCGTTAGGGTATTGCGCTGTCCTGTTGGACCAGTAAATAATAAACTTGACTGCTGAGCTGGGTATTGTAGATTCAATTTCCATCCGATAATGTGGCTTGGTTATGAGTTCGAGTACTTATTGTCCTATACATATACACGTTGAATGTTTTATACATATATAAGTATAGTTTACATGACGTCTGATTATCATAGCACAGGTGAACCTCGTTGATTACGAAGGTGCTCTCAAATGTAATGATTAAGTTGAATGTTAACGAAACTGTTTGCCATTGTCCCTTGTCATATACTCGTGCTTACCATTATATTGGATAATATAGTGATAGTACACAATATCACAGTTACTAGAAGCGAGTTCTGTAACTCGCGTCTCTCCCCTCGCTG
>DWME01007421.1:0-12638 GCA_018244795.1 Parelbella ahira ahira
CACCTCGGGAATTGCACATGTCTTTACAGGACGGCAACCACTTACCATCAGATCTCAAATATGTCTGTTTGCCAGGCAAAATATAAAAAGGCACACCTATTTCGACTTTCATATGGAACATTCAAGACTTGGTGGACATCTATAAGACCAGAAACACCATTTCGTGTCACGCCTGCCAACCACATGACGCTTATTCAAAATTCAAGTTTTTATTCATTATAAGGTATATAAATACACTTAATGACGTCATAACATATCTTATACGTCATCGTCTTATTCATCGGCTCTGAACGCCTCTTTTAGGCTTATGTGGACCGGAAGAAAAAAGCCGGCGGAAAAAACACTCCCGGGACTCTTTTAGAAAAAAAAAACTCTAACGACGTTATTCAACTCTAACGACACCTTTCGTTAAACAACTCACCGTCCCATCTATCGCGTCCGAACTGACATTGACCTCGTCAGGTGTTATGCTAATCTTGAACTCCTCGATGTCGAATAGAGTCTGGAAGAGAATTATTAACGTTTTCGAAACGTGTCAGGAGAAAGATTGGACTGAAATCTTAATTCACGATAGGGTCATATAATAAAAAGCAAACCTAGGTCTAAACAAAAATTGGCCAGATATTGGCTGATAGGGGAGAAGACCGGCGAAAACGGCATGTGGATATAAAAAGAGAAAAGGACGTATAAGATGCACGTCAGGTTTGCAAGGATAGAGGTATATAGTACTATAGCCATGAATCTGGCGTGCAGATAATACTAGCGACATATCAGTACAAACCATATATTTGCCCCTAAAAGTGTCCCGCAACGCTTTATTGAGTCTGGCGATGTTGCTTCTTGGGTCCAACGTCAGGTGTACATCATTCGAACCTTCCAGAATGTTACTCGCGAAGCCGTACACCTGCGTAAGATCTAGCACCGTTATTGACATAACGGCTTGGTGGTGTTGCCTGTGGAGGAAAAATGTGTTTTTCTTTCTTTCGACGTAACGTCATCTGATGTTAAAAGTGGGCAAAATTTGTATTATAGTAATTAGAAGGCGAAGAGCTAAAGATTGAGCTCAGTGGCGTGCCATTGGAGAGGCCTATGTCCGGCAGTGGATGGGAGTAGGCTGATAATGATGATGATGATGATGATGATGATGAATAGCATAGGCTCATCCTTTATTCCTTAGGATGTAAAATATAGCTAGCGATGAGTGTGAATAGTAAAATTATCAGCCTATCACTTCGGGGACATATGGGTGTGTTATTATGTTATGTTCATTGTAAAAATTGTATAATTACCCTCTAATCATAATTCTTAGAGTGTGCATCCCCCTTGAAGGTGATCAAGCTCAACTATCAGTCCATTCTCTGACTGGCCCATAGGTCTAGTGGTTAGGGAATGTAAATGCCGAGCTGGGGGTGTAGGTTTCATTTCCACCCAGATATTCATGTGAATATTTGTGTGATGAAGATAAGTATTTTTATGCTAGGTTAAAAAAAATTATATATGTAGTTGATCAGCTATCTGCTTACCACAACAAAAGTTTTGCCTACTTTGTGTTCGGAGGTCTATGTATAGAGATGACCCGAAATATTGATTTATTTACATAGACATAGTACATCACAAAAATACAACAGTTATGATTTCCTGTGTAAATATGAGTGTCTTGTTAGTGATTTGTAATATTGATTTAAGAAGCGTATGTGGAAACAAAGTAACATGGTGATGGTATGTCCATTTTCAAGTAAAAATAAAAGTAAGTCTTGTGTAAGATTGTAAGCTGAAAGTATTTTAAGTATTGTTATAGGATTTTGTTACACTACGTTGTGTTTGTAATAAATGTAGTAGTGTTACAGAATAGAAATTCAATCGATTGAAACGAAACTAACCCTAACACTGGAACTACGTAAAATGCACGAATTATAGGAAAAAACCCAAGTAGTACGCAGTTTTTCGAGGAAATTAAATGTTATTTGATAAATTTTGTCAATGTTGGGAACATTTATTCCAATGTAGGTATGATTTTTCTTGGTATATATTTCATATGAGGTAACAAGCTTGACTCGCTATACAAACCTTTCGCAAGGAGTTGACGAACAGTCCGCGCCATTTCTCTGCGTTGTCCGGCTCCTGAAAGTCGTAACCGCGACTCTCCTCCACCGTGGGCAACATTGTGACCGTATACGCTGCGACCGAACCATGTAAACACCGCCAATCACTTCAACACGTTAAACAAAATCATCACTTTATCTCACAAAAAACCAACAGACCACCACTTTCACGGCACCCAATACACGGTAAAAACACTAAAAAAATACAGCTTATGCAAAAATATCGTAGGAAATTAACACAATTTCCTAATTAAAAAACAATATCTTGTAAAATATAACTCGGTTCATTTGATCGGCATAACGACGCCATTTTCAATTTATTTACTATAGCTCGTTCTCGTCAAATATCAATATTGAAAGGTTACTTTGGTAACCCGAGCTTTGATTGGCTGATATTTGCTTATGTTATTAAATTTGCCGTTGGCTATTGGAGGGTCGCATTGACGTATGCAATGACGTCCGAAACGGAGCAATGCGAGACGTTCAGAGAAAAGTCTCAGTTCTCGTTGAGATATTTTTCGTTAATTTAAGAAATTGACAAATGACGACACTTTGCGCAAGTTTGATAGAGTGAAAATCAATACAATTTTATGATTTTCATCGCGCCGATTCTTATTGAAATATTGTCTATGAATTAACTGCAAATATACTTTCATAAACGATTATCTTGGTATATGCAATTTATATCCGTTTAATTTTGTCGATTTAGAGTTTCAGGCTGGTTTTGAACGCTAGTTAAAAAAATTGTTACTGATTTATCATTTTTTTTTTGTCAACACATTAAAATAGGTACTTACTGTAACATAATGTAAAAAATCCATTCCTTCTAAATTGTGTATACATACAAATTAAATATAAAAGTAATGAAAATTAGACATCGTGATCATCAAAAATGTTTACCCTGTACAAGTCAGTGATATTCACAATAATAGGTACTTCCCTGTCCGTAGGGAGCTTTTCGCTTTCCTGTTAACATCCTTGATTTCAAAGAATTGAATCATTATCATCATCGGCTTATTACAGGCCACTGCTGAGCATAGGCCTTCTCCAACGAGCGCTTTTGCAGCCTGTCCTCAGCTTGCCTCATCCAAATTCTGCCTGCACCCTTTCGCAGGTTATCCCACCTAGCCGAGGTGAAATGATCCGCGAAAGGGTATTTCAGTGATTTTAGTTTTTTGTCGAATAGTATCATTTCTGATCCTATCTCGCTCCATAGCTCGCTGAGCGACTTTGAACTGGCAGAGTAAGCGCACCGTGAGTATTTACGTTTCAGTCATAACAGAAAGGGCGTACTGATTGAAAAGTTTGGTTTTTAACCACTGCGGTTTGAATGACAAGAAGACCCCACGGAAATTTCCAAATGCTGCCCAGCCCAGCTGAATCTCTTGGCCCTCCTTTCAAAATTGTTTCTACCTTACTGGAATGTCTATTGTCTGCCCGAGGTATGTGTACTGCGAAACAATTTCGAGAGGTTAGCCATTTACGACAACAGGTCTCGGATTGACTAAGAAAGAGTAGATTTAAGAGATAGCGATGGAAAGCAGAAATCCCTATCTTTTTTAAACCTTCTTTACCTTTTTTTTAATAGGAAGAATATTTTAGATAATAATTTTTCTTTTCCGAACATAGATATTAAATGCAATTCCAATATTTTTTTTTTCTAATAGGTGCGTATACGCTGGCAGCATTTTTGTTTTATTGTCAATGTCATAATTGTCATTAAATATTGAGTTGGTGTTGTTTTGAGCTTTATTTTAATCGCAAAATATAAAATTGAAAACACTACTAATGTTGCAGATTTTATTGTTAGCCCTATTAACAGGAACAGTGGTGTTTTGTGTTCAAGAAAACAGTTATAATATTCAGAATGTGACAAATAAACATTTTATTTATAACACGTAAGTTGCACTATGCTTTTAATTTGTTTACGAAATATCTAAGGTTGTCAAAAATACTTAGTAACGTTTGTAAAATAGTTGTTTCATGTTTAAGCGTCATGTATAAATGAAATTCTTATGATTATTCATTGTATTGTTATCTGTGGTTTTACTACACTTATAAGGTATTCCCCTGTCGATTAGAACTTAAATACAAACAAATCACTATATACAACTCAACTTCTACTAATATACTTAGTATGGAGAGCGATAATAATGACTACCTATGAACTTTTATATATTTATCATGTCATATGTAAGTCATGTTATTATTTCTGCAAATCTTTTCAAAAAATTTTCAGTGATACCATCATAATATACTTGATATAAATTTACATGTGTTATGATGAAATACTTCCTATTTTTTGATTGACATGTAGTGCAATCATGCCACTGAGTAGAGTCCTTTATTTGATTATATATTTACCAGCTTAACTCACATACATTTTGCGGGATGGCCCACTATTCTCAGAGGAGACTTAACCGCGACCTCGCTGCAAACGGCGGGAGCTCATGAGGAAGGACAGGTCCGAAACTAGTTGGGCCTTCCTGAAAAAACACACATGAATTAAGCCAGTACATATATAATCATGTGTACTCACAAAACATTTAATACTGTCCATCATTCTTATAATTTAATATGTTCCCCAGAATTAGTCATAGATCTAATGAATTACATTATTATTTGTTGCCATTTATTATTCTATCAAATGGGCAGAAGTTTTATCACAAATTTAAAGTTGCAATAGCTACTGAGGCACTATAGCCTCTATGTACATGTGTTACCTTTTTATATGACTGCCTTGTTGGTCGAGTGGTTGAAAGCATGCCTGCCAATCAGGAGGTCCTGGGTTAAAATCCCTGATCGAGTACTATTGGATTTTTCTAATTTAGAATTTCTAGTATTGACTCAGAGCCTGGATATGTGCCTGGTGCATGGCAATAGGCACACCACCTATTCCATGGAACTCAAACATAACTGGTGAACCTTGATACTGTACTATACTCCTTTGTCTACCTCTTTGGGGATTACAGCTGTGATGTTATGTTTTTGTATTTTTTATATGTATCTTATATAGTCACACATAAAAGTGGCTATTTTATGTATATTTGTCCTTACTCCCCATTAATTTTATTGGGCTTGCTTAGGGGATATACCTTATTAGTCAGTTTTGATATTTAGATACCTGTAGACAAATATTGTCAATCCCTTTTATGATAATCATGTATTAAAAACGGTAATTAGATAATGAGTCATGTCTTCTTATAATCTAATACAGTATATCATCAGTGAAGTTCTAACAGTGTGTGTGTAATTTTTAGTGGTTTTAACCATTTTAACAGTAGTAAATGGTTGATCTTATTAGACAAAGAATCACACAGTAATAACAGCTAACTAGAAAGCAGATAGCAAAAAAATGGTGCAATTTTTTTGTAACATTGGAACTATGTATGTAAGATAGCATATATGCAGCAGGAAGCTGCTGCTGGAGGCCTATGTCCAACAGTGGACAGCGAGAGGCTGATGATGATTTAAGGTACATAAGTGAAAGTTACATAGTTATTTTACTCTCCTGTAAAGTTGATATTTTTGACTTACTGTTAGAACTTCACTGAAAATATGTTATTGCAATTTTCATAGTGACTTATCTAGGGACCATTTGAAAGTTATTTTTAATGATAATAAGTTGAGACTGATCGAAAAACAAAGCTTGTACTAGACATCTAATAAATAGATATGTATAAGTGTCTGATTATATAAAATTATTTATTTAACATTCTAATATATGATATGTATCGGTATTAAACCCAGAACTTCCAGTTCAGAGGTCATAGTCACTAACTATCAAACCATGAGGACAGTTTATAAAATGGGATTTTCCTCTCAGACGTGAATGTTTCCTTGCAGGTCCAGTTATGATAAAATCATAGAGCTTACAGTAAATGAAAGTACAACACAAGTGCTGGATTTTTATGAGGTATTTCAAATTCAATGATATATGTTCAAATTAATGATTACAAATTGTATCCATTTATCCTATAAGATATAGTATGATAGCCATATAATAAGGTAGCCAAAGGATGTTAATACTTTGGTACATTTTCTATGTGTAGAAAATATGTATTTTTTACTGGAATATCTAATCAGTTTTTCTATACATGAAGTTTTTTTTTTACTATGTATAGTTGCAATGAAGAAATTAAAACGTGATACAAGTGCTATACAAAGATGCCTAATGAAATCAGATTCCTTCTCCGATTGCTAGGGTTGTAGATCTTTCCAAAAAAAATCACACTTCAAAATTTAAATTTGTCTTTAAAACTTCAAATAAACATAACTCAAAGCTGACAGTGCAGTGATGATATCTTTGATGTTGTAATTGTTTATCAATTAAAAAAGAGTGTTATATATGTGTGTTGTGTCATGTGTAATCATGTATCAAATGGGGTAAGAATGAGTGTGTTGCAGCCCACAGATCTATGGCAGGGGTATCCAACTCGAGTCCATGTGGGCATAAATGCGTCAGTACGCGGTGACTACCCTCTTTTTGTGACTGCAGCTCAACAGAAGGGTAACTATGCTTATTCATACATATTCTCCATAACTAAGCATATTATTAAATATTTATAATGAAGACTTAAATATTTATAATGAAAACTTAAATATTTATAATGAAGAATTAAACGACAACATTATCATATATACCTTTCTTCGTTTTCTAGAAACTTTCTTGAATCTGAGCTTTCATTTTGGTGCAATAGGGTGTTAAATATTCATGTACTATTATTATAAAGCTCATGACACATTTATTAGTGTTCAGGATTGATGTTGATGAAACAAGCAACAACTTAACCATGTGTCAGGTGTATCATCATGGGAGCTGCCATTGGTGGTGGCAACCAGTCATGCGGTTCTTCTGTTTGACGACATGGAGCGAACGCTGTGCCCGCATGACGCTGGACCAAGTAAGCATATGCTCTTGATGAATTTGTGATTGTAAGGATAGCTTTATTAAGTAATGGCTTACAATTACACAGTCATCACATGATTGAGTCTGTGTAAGTCCACTGCTAGACACAGGTCTTCTTTAGGGGTTTTCAAGTATAGTCTCCACACTGAACATTCGGGTTGGGGATCGCACAATACTGCTTTTTGCGCCGCCTGCTGCTGCCTGCAGGCAGCCAAAGCGTGTAGCCATGCCTAGGTAGGCCAGAACATGCCACTGTCTACCAGTTACACAATAGCCATGCAATATCTCACTACTTCTTTGTGTTAAGTAATATTAGTAGTCTATTTAAATTGTTTATTTAACGTTTTGTTTATTTTATTTATTATTTGTTTATTTAACGGAATAAAAGATAATATAAAAAAAAAAAATCGACTGAATACTCTGTCCTCTATTCGACGGTCATCACATCAGAGTTAGCCAATGAGAATTAGCGCATCAAATTAAGTAAATGATGCAATATTTAATTTGTAGGAACAAATATTTTTTGAACTTTAAATGATCTGCTTATAAGGTAATGTTATTGATTTGCCTCTCAAATCTTGAATGCGTGTAGATCAGAATTAAAATTTTAAGAATACGACGCATAATAAATAATAATAATAATAACTTTCGAAGTAATTACATATATTTTTTTTTCATAGACATCACATCGCAAGGAAGACCTACTATCACTTTGGCTACGTCGAGTCCTGAAGACATACCCCTAACAATAAATTTATGGAGAGTGAAGGATTTTTATTTGGAAATCAATAAGGTGTGTAATCTGTAGGAATATACTTCAGGGCTCACAGATCATGCCCGCTATATTGTCTCGACTATCAAAAAACATTAATACTGTTTATCATATTTACACCATATGGCGACACCTTATATACGTATAGAGTAATCATTTTAGTCGACTATAGAAAGAGAACCCTAGATAGAAGAGAAGAGAACAACTAAATGTAAGGGAGGGACCCAGAAAGTAGACAATATACATAATTGTTAATAAAATTGCTATAATATCTATTCATGGTTGCATCAGTTTCCCACTGTCGTGGATGAAATGAGTAACACATTTAAATCACCGTATGAAGGCCTGTACAGATGAGTGAGAAAATGGGTTTGTACAGCGCAAAAATATACCAAACCACGAAATTAACACACAAAGAACTGTCCTTTATCTGAACAGGTGCTGATAATAACGATAACGATTTGAACCCGAGGTTTTGTGCGTAACATAACAGCGTTGATTATTATTTACCTAAATGTATATATGCTTGTATTTATCTATTATATATGCAGACATATTTTTCTACAGGAAGTGCAGTTAAACGTGACACCGAGCACGCCGAAATATTATTACTTCTCCTTTGACAGAAACCCTTGGAACGTCACCGAGAGTCATCAACAGGGAATATTGCCTACGTGAGTTGATCGTGCTATTTCATTACATCATTGTATACACTTGTATACGTGTACATATATTCCGTAGACTGATTTAAAACTATAACAGAAAAACTGCAATATATATGCATGAAATTGGACACCGATGAACGTGTTTTAATCATTTATTCATTCGATGATTGATTCATTATTTCATTGATCCACTCGTTCACATTATAAATATTTGTATGTTTGTCTATCAGTAACGGCACATACGGTAACATTCGGGGTATTTCACTATCTCACATTCAATTTTTCGTTTTATCTCATTACTTTTCGAAAGTTTATACATAATTTGTATGTATGTACTGTTTCAGCTTTAACTACACAATACCGAAGAGTGTCCTGCTGATGATAGATTCCGATGACGATGTATGCGCGAGCGTTTCTATACAGAATAATTCGGTGAGTATAAAACAAAATGTTATAACGTTTGATGTATTTATCAGAGAGAGACGTTAATTGGAAATACGTGAACTCATCATCAAGACAGCGGGAAGCTGCTGGATTCGGAAGGTTCGGGGCCAAATGAAGTGGCAGCGATTAGGGGAGGCCTATGTGCAGCAGTGGATATCAAGAGGCTGACGACGATGATGATGAACTCATCTATTGAAATATCCCAGTTGGTTCTGATATTGAGAATATTTCTCTAAGGAGTAGTATCTCTGGAGACAGCCCATGTCACATTTTTCTTAAAGATTGTTTATGCTTGTTTCAGTGCCCAGTTTTTGACAATGAAAAGGATATGCTGTACAAAGGCTACCACTTCACCATGATGTCTAAAGGCGGCATCACTGTTACTGTAGGTATCAGGTTATTTACAGTAGTACCTTTTTTACTTATTTATTAGTGCTTAACTGCACTGTTGGTTTAGTGGTTGGGGATAATGACTACTGATTTGTTGATTGTAGATTCAGATCCCATTCCCATTACTGAGAGCACCTTCAAATACTGTCCGAGGTTTGACTACTGAAAAATCACTAATTTTGCCCTCACACACTAATCAATATACATAGTTATAGACTAACATTAATTTCTGAGAAGCAAATTTATTTTCTTTTATCGTCATCTTCTAGGAGACAATGTTCCCAAAAGGTTTCTACATAGTGTTCATAGTGAAGGAGAGTGACGAGGAGTGCACTGGAGTGACCGGGATACAAGGTGTGGGGTATAATAAGACTTTGTTGCTACGTGGAGGTACCGGTCCAGCTGGAAGGGTCAAAAACTTCCGGTAGGTGAACAGTTCAGATTTCAAATATGTTTCATGATTATTCCTATGTGTATGTTGACTGCTTCGTTAGTCGAGTGGTTGCAAATGCGACTGCCGATCGTAAGGCCCTGGATTCAAATCCAGCGGGTACTATTGGATTTTTGTAGTTTAGAATTTCTACTAGTGACTTGGAGGCTGGATCTGTGCCCAGTGTATGGCAATAGGCGCAACACATATTCCATGGTACTTAAACGTAACAGGTGAAACGTGGGCGTGTACTACACTCCTCTTACTATTCCTTCGGAAATTACATTCGTGATGTTATATGTTTGTATTAAGCACTAGCGACTGGATATACCCCTCAAGGTGTTAGGTGTATGTTTGTTTGGTTTGATTATCTTGTCTGTCTGTTTGTCTTTACATGATTATTTGCACCTGATCTAGATAAAACTGGTGAGATTTTTATGATATTTGTTATTGTTGTAAGTTTCGACAGAAATGTAACATATACTGTAAATTCAATTCATGTTTTTGTCATGGCTATAAATATATATAGAGACACTTATGTTTTTCCCGATTTTTTTTACCATATCTTTCGTCCAGCTTCTCTGTGCTGGTTGTCTCTCACTCTTACCTTGTTTGTTCTTACCTTACTCTTACCTTCTTACCTTAGCTTTCTTCTCTTTTAACTGTGCGCGTCCTCTTTCACTTCTACCTTCATCTTCATTCTTTGCAATATTTTTCATATGTCTATCAATTTTCCAATCCCACATATATGTACATACTACATATCTAGACATACATCATCAGTAGCAGTCTAGTCCCGTCTACTGCTGGACATAGGCCTCACCAATGGCACACCGCTGAGCTCGATCTTCAGCTCTTCGCATCCAACCACTGCCAACCACTTTGCGTATATCGTCACTCCACCTAGCTGGAGTGCGTCCTACGCTATATACATACATATGTCCATGTGTTCGTAATATTCCTGTTATTTCCTGCAGGTTAAAAGCAGTAGCAGCCGTGTCATACACAGACTACATAACGGGCGCGCTGGCAACATTGGCCTTGATGTTTCTAGTGGCCATAGTGATACCATTAGCTGCTTTCATTAAGTGTTCTTGTAGAGGTAGGTATTAATTACCGGGGTATTTCTAGCTAGCTGATCTTAGATCATAATCATCATTATCAGTTACCTGAAGCCACTGATGGACTTCCTCAGGGGTGTTTGCCCATAATCTGCAATTTGGTTGGGTTGGGTTCCAGGCGATTCCACAATTGATCTGTTTTTTAATCAGGAGCTTTTATATGATTATTACATTTTGTAATTGTTAATATTAATTCTGGAGGCGGGAAGACTTGATTAAGGATTTGATTGTAGTGTATATATATACAAGATATAACATATATAATATACAAGACATATACTGCTGGTATTCCCAATGCGCATGTATACATGGTAAGTAATTTGAAGGGAAAGATAGAGAAAAGAGAGAGAAGAGAAGATAGAGAGAGTTACAGAGAGAGCGTGATAGTATGAGCTAAAGAGAGAAAAGAATAGGCAACAGAGAGAAAAAGTTAGGAATGACAAATATACAACGCCCAAATACAAAATACTTATCTAAAAGATATTAAGTTGTATTGGTTTAATTGTTCACAGAAGAAGTGGTCATTGTGGAAGAGGCACCAGTTCCGTCTACATCTGGAACTTCGGAGACAGAGACGGCACCTATATTGCAGGACGATACATATCATGTTGGTATGTATTGACACATTAGTGAGACCAAAGTAGGTTAAGACCGAACAAGGTAGAATTCTTTATCCAGGGAAGACAGTTGAAACTGGTACTGGACGATGAAGTATGCTTTTCTACTCCTCCAATCAAAAGAAACTCAACCAGATATGAGTTAATAATAATAAGTAGACACATAATAGTGGAAAATATATTCAAAACACATTTTATCTGTTTGTCTTATGAACTGATACATTATGATCGCCTTAAAACATACATAAAGTTGCCTAGTGAATAGTTTCTGGGTAGAATTATTTATATTATCTTCTAAGGCGTGTGATGTCTGCCAAATAGTATTTGTCTAGTGTATCTTGTGTTGTATTGGTATATATATATATATATATATATATTAGAGTTAGGGTTAGCAATCTCCGAAACTGGTGTGAGTATATGAGGAGAATGATGATACTCGAAGCAGGTTAGATTTGTAAGAGTAGAAATATTCAGCATTCAGTGCCATCAGTGTTTCCTGTAAGGGACCTGGCGTGATGATATAATAATAATAATTTATTCATAGAATCAGACGGTGCATCTGATGATGAGTTTCATCACAAGTCATTGCCGAAAATATTAAATTTGGCCGGACTCAGTCGCGCTAAGCACGCAGCTCATAGTCGACGGTCTGACAGGTGTGTACATTGCTTCTTCTTTCTTTTAATTTCTACACCTTATTTTCTTTATTTTCCTTTTCTTTCTCATCATCCCTACCTTCTTTCCGTGTTTTCCATGTGAAGAGTTAAAGGAGCAATGAACAATCAAAATTGGCCGTTGACGCCCATGTACGACCAACTGCACAAGACCTCAAATGGGGGACTATAGGGATAGAACGAAAAGTTAGTGTGAGTCCACTAAAATAGATAGTCCTATTTAACACGTGAGACTTCATTTGTTAGTATAAATAAGTGTAAAATTTCGAAGGTAGTTTAAACTAATGACTTTTTCGGCCCTCATTTATGCAATTAATAAGTATTGAAACAAAAAATAAGCGATTGTGTAGAGATAGAAATTGTGTAGAGATAGAAAAATTAATCAGTATTATAATGATTTGTTAGATAAAAATATTGTAACAAAAAATCGCGGTCGCGGTAATAATATTGTAACATAATACACAGTATAATTATAAAAATATCAGTCACAAACAATTAAAATAGTACGGTTATT
>DWME01007422.1:0-12638 GCA_018244795.1 Parelbella ahira ahira
TGAATAAATAATCAGATTTAAAAATACTACATAATATGCTTTGCATATATTATATAATGACGTCGCAACTCCAAACGTTAAGGAAATTATTATTAAGTACTTGTTAATAATAGGTACTGCATTCCGCGCTAAATGCTCGCTCACATGTACTTTATCTTATATTTCTACTGCCTGCCCACTACAATTACCTCAATGCACTGATAATTGTATCGGACCATTGATATTTATGATTGCAAAAATACAGGAAAATTATTCATTGCACTTACTCTGGTGGATTTCGAACAAACGAGATTTTGGTAGCATTTGAAACGAATTCTCGAGCGTTTACCTGCGCATTGAGTGTGTTACTTACAATATCAGGTACAAAGACAAAACTGAAGCAAATAATTCTTAGAATCGTGAGAGCGTTGTGGAACAACTCACCTTTTCCAAACTAACACTCCTTAGCATTTCAAACTCACTGAATGAATTATATAAATATAGGAACCATACTGCACACAGTATCGACTTTATAGTGATCAAAAACACCCGAAATCCCCCAACAATTTTTGACAGTTTATGTTTGTGCTTTTCGATTAAATTTGTCAAGATTAAAAATATTCCAAACAATGACATAACACGACGCCATACATTTACAAACGATCGTTGAACTCTGTGTGTGACATTAGGTTAATAGGTAATATTTTCTCTTCTGCCATTATCTAATGCTCAGACTCGTAACTTTTTTAGATATAGGTGCCATATACAAAGCGAGATAGATGTACAACCACACACGGAACTCATATCTACATTTATCATTCCAATAACTTTTTAAGACGCGGATAGTTTCGTGTAGCAAATCCATAATTATAAACCTATAAAAACTGCAACCTGTGGAACCAATCAGGTTTTATTTACACAATAGAGTACTTGTGGTAGAATATAATGCATGATAATATGATGGTACTCTTGTAGATAATATAATTATAGGTAAATAATAAAGATCAAGACTGGATAATTCACTTGATTGTGGCATAAATCATTACGATTCACTGTTGAGAGTGGCTCTTTTTTGCGCGTCTATAACAATGGTTGTAAAACAGAAAAAATTGAAGGTCCGTCCGCTAAGTCGCGGCAGCTGTTGCTGATGATACTGATAAGAAATTTTAATTTCAAAACTGCAAGGGTAGGATCAATGATAGGTAGTCAATGAGACCATGTAAGTTGATGTGTTTGCACATCTGGAATGTTTTTAACAGGAATGATGTTTACACCGCTTGTACAGATACAAAGTAAGTGTATATACCTACCTATTTACTGAGTACTGCGTAATTTACTGAATGTTCCAGCATTTTAGCTAAGGAGCTCCGTCGGTCATACAACACTTCGTGCTTACTACAGTAGCTTACTGGTATCCGCAATCAAGAGTGGGGTATGTAGGGAAGTGAAATGATCGCGGTCCAAATGAGGTCGTAATGTCGCACATGCGGTTTGACACTTGCCGCTAATATTTATAACACATATGTAAAAAAGAGACAATGTGAATGATAGTGTTGGGGTAAAAATGAGACAAACAGTACTCTGATTGTTTCGACATGAAGAAATGGGAGATGAAAGAACGAAAATACAGATATACAATGCGAAAGTATCTTGGGTAAATAGATCAGATATTAGTCTGATGAGGGTATCAGAAGTCTACCAAAACGATATATGAAGAGAGTGATGAACACAGACGAAACACGTTAGGTCTATGAGAATAGAAATATTTGGTATTCGGTGCTCTCTGCCCATCACATACAGGACTTGATTTCAAAGTATATTAAAAATAGTAATACTGGAAGCTCCTTTTTATGATATATCATTTTTTTAAATAATTATATCATATCGTTCCCAGCCAGTGCTATCGTAAAAGTCTTACCTGAAATATAAAAAATCGATTAATAATACAAACCGGCTCTAACTAATAGGCTCACCACCTATTCCATGGGACGTAAACATAACTGGTGAATTGTGGTAGTGTATTACACTACTCTGCCTACCTCTACGGGGATTACAGGTTTGATATTACATTTAATTATACTAACGCCTGGTCAAAAATCTAAACCTCTAACTACAATGTACGGGATCCCTTAAAATGTCCTATTTAAGTACTACAGATGCTCAACAAATTTACCGACGACATCATTAAGCCCTCTGCTACTACACTTAATTCCACACATTCGTCGACGTAAAGCAATTTGAAGAAATGTAGATAAGATTCTAAAAATATTTTATAACGTAATAATTTAATTCGTCATATCTCGTGATGTATTACGAATGGAATGAGCGTTTGTAAATATTGTGTAATACAGTACCCTTGACGGAAATGTTAGTATAACTAATAATATTATGGTAAAACTTTAGATTTTTGGGATTGATATTGGGAGATTACAAGTTTGACATAATCTACAAGTAAAATCACAATTTGCACTGAGCTAAGGAGTATCGGACTGGAATATTACACCGTTCTGTGGATTATTATGTACATATATAATATGTGTAATTACGTATTCAAAAAATATATAGTTTTATAGCACTCAACATATAATAGCTCTGATTAGGACAAATGAATCATGCAGATCGCATGCTTATTTATTTATTTACTTAAGATCACTTTTTAATCGCAGGTAGATTTAATTCCTGTGAAAAATCTATGTCATAGAATACTTTGAGAGCCCCAGGTAAGAGGGCACATAATTAGCAGAATTAGCTGGGTTAACGAAATTGACGAGTAGCCCTGCATTTGTCATTTTGTCAATAGTCATTTTGTCAATGAATCTTGTCAATTCAGCTATTGATCATTTATACTCATACGTCTCAGCCGCAGACTCTTTACCCTGTATTATCCCACCATAATATTCACTAACCTAACGAAACTAGTTAACGAGCAAGTTGTAAACACAACTGCAGTCGCTTATAGACATAAATAACCATCTTTAATAGGTTTGTAGAAATAGGCCTGCAGTAACGCATTTGGGATTGGCCTTGTCGTACAATCTTAACTTCTGATGCAATCTGAGGCAAAAACAGCGGTGAAAAACTTGGCATCTTGAACAAGGAGGCGATATTTCACGCATCAGCAACAGTTCTTTATACCATGCGTAACTACGATCTTGTATGGAGTGCTTTTAGCTATTAAATGGATTAGTACCTTGAGAGTCCGATCCTACATTTTTCTAAAACGACACAGTTGTATGCATAATATAGGTCCTGTACAATAGACCGTATATAGATACTTATCTCTTATTATATTGCTATACTTCCGTTTATCAAAACTGCTACGTGCCTATAAGTACGTGTGTAGATTGTTTGGTTTGATACCAGCAACGAATTCCGCGTAATAAACACTATTTTCAGTATTTTTTTAGTGCGGTGCCTCAATTTATCGTGAACGAACTTTCTGTGAATTTCGTCACGGGAATCCGTTGTTTTATTTTCGGAAAATAATTTCCTTATATGTCATACATCGACTGCCTGGTAGAGATTATTACTAGGCATTAAATTAAACTTTTTTATTTCTTGTAAGTACTGGATTAAGTCACAATAAATAAAAAGGTTTTGCCCTAGCAATAATCTAATGAAGAAAACTATAAAAAAGGAAAGAAATTATCGCAATTTGTAAATGCTTTCAATAGATGTTTCCGAATTAACGATATTAGCTAAATGAAGTTAGACAATCTCAGAACTCTTAAATACATATTAGTATAAATGCTATATTTAACTAGGTGTTTTTGCATGAGTAACGTATAAGTGATTTCGGTTTACGGTTTATTTACACCAGGAACCCTGAATCCTTAGAGTTCAACTCCTTAGTATCTATACTCGACAACGAATATTCCGTTTATAATTAATTTGTGTTTTCTTATCTTCCTATTATTGCGAGGAGTATGGTGTTACATGACGGAATGAACATCAAAATAAAATTTCGAATATCATGTTTAAATGGGGCGCCGCGACATGAAAATTGCCATTGATATCAAAAAAATGAGTAACATCCAGGATTATTATAAGTCACTGTGACTCAGCGTAATAAACTCCTCGCAACTAATGCCGCGTTCACAATATAAGATAGGTTTTTCTTTTTTCCAGCTTTCGAATTCTCGTAAGCTGAGTTTACATAGTTTTCATTCAAAAACACTGTGTTCATCCGTGTGAAGTCCATAGCTCTGACATTGGCAGTATGAAGGTAAACAGCGAATATTTTGTTGTATTTAATTTAATAAATTTGTAACCGACAACACCAATACTTTTTAATGAATTTGTAACAAAAATATCTCTATCCTTTTACACATCGAGTTCATGTAACCAAATGAATAGGTTTACGGAAATCATACATACATTGTTATCATCATACACACTATCATGAACTCATATATTTTAAACACTATATCAATGGCATCAGCATTTATATCTCTAAGGTTTCTGCATTTCTTTTATTTATATGTACTTATTTAATATTTTCACAGTTTTAACTTCCTCATTGTGAATTCTCCCGATTATCTGTAAAAGCTATCGTTATCGGAGACCTTTCAGAATTTCCACTAGACTAACGTGTATTATTTCTTAGTCATAAGATATCATTATTTGTGTGATATAATTATGAAAATAGGTGTTTTTCCGTCTATATTTTCATTTCTAGTAGGTCAATTTTTGATTACTGTAGGTGGTATAAGTATATATGGTAATAAAAACAGGTAGAACGTATTGCATAGATACGTGCATACTCTATCTTTGTTATTATGTATTTTCGCTTTGTTGCAAAAGAAGTCTAAACCTTATCTATTGGTACAGCTCTGGTGTGGGTTTACAGACGGATTATGTATGTATGAGAACATAAAGATGAATAATGTGTGACTTGTAAAATATTGTGGTTAAAGCGCCATGAAGGTTGAGCTGAAGATCGAGCTCAGTGGCCTGCCATTGGAGAGGCCTATATCCAGCAGTGGACGAGAGTAGGCTGATAATGATGATGATGATGATTGTAAAATATGATTGCTAATTTTTACATAATCCATTAATTATTAATAATAAATTGCAGGAAATAACACTGTATGGTCTAAGCTTGGCTTTAGGTATGAACAGGTGATGTTAGTCGAATTCCTCGTCGGTCGAGTGGTTGCTATTGCGACTGCTGATCGAACGGTCTTAGATTATAAAAACAAAAAGCCAGCCGCTTAAAAATAAATAAATTAAAAAGCGAAAGAACGAGTACCTATTGGGATGTACAAATATTTGTACGAGTATTATAAAATGTAAGTATGCTGGCTTGTTTTGTAACACACTCGTTTGACTAAGACATGACTAAAACACAATGACTAAAACATGACCTTCATTGAGTGTATGTATATACCTTATAATGAATAAAAGAATTTGAATTTGAATTTATTTAGCCATTTGACTGGCTGGACGGCGGAATGGATGCAGTCGCGACTAACCCAGCGAGACACTGCTGATCATGCCCAGTTTTCTTTGCTGTTACTGTGTGTACATAAATAAAAAAATAAAAGTTTATTCGAACATGTAAAACGACCACCTCGACGGTCGAAACACATTTGTACGCGTTTGTTGGCGTTTTCAATTGTGTTATTCCTACGGTCCTTTTCAACGAATGTTGCAGACTGTTTATGGGCGGTAATGGCCATATGTGACTGCTGCCTTTTCATTTGCTTCTATCATCATCATCATTATCTACTCCCGTGCACTGCTGGACCTAAGCTTCTCTAATGAATGGCACGCCACTGAGCACGATCTTCAGCTCCTGACATCCAACTACTGCCAGCTACTTTACGTATATCGTCACTCCACCTGGCTGGAGGGCGTCCTACGCTACGTTTGCCAAGACGCAGGGTCAAATCTCCAGAACACGTCTGCTATTTGCTACTCTCTTGACTTATAAGAAATTAGACATTTGAAACACGACAATTTTGTTACATATGAAAGTATGCTTTTGATTACGACTAATTGTCATCATGATCAGGCAGCTAAGTCTGCTGGACATAGGCCTCCCCCTAAAGAGTTTTGCTTTCCATCCCCGCGGTGGGCATTAGAGTTGGGGATCGCCCCAACACGAATATGTGACTATTTTCATTAAAAAAAAATTAATTATTTATATCAACGCCAATTCGTTAGCGGTCCGGTCATACAAAAATTTAGACGTATCATTAAAAGGTTTACAATATAAACAGTCCCTCATGTCAAAGCCACCGGCATGTTCAGTATTATAGACTATACAGAATGAAATTCTTTGCAGCGCCTACAGCTTCCATTGCTTACGCATTTTTAGGATTTTACGCAATAAAATACAGCCGGATCAATGAGAACGATTGCAAATAGATATATATATTATCTATACGTTCGTATGTGTGTGTGTAGTATGTGGGTGTTACAAAATTTCAACGTTTACGAATGCACCGTGTAAACACTGGCACGGGCGTCACCTTCCCACGTGCGCCACTGCTCGTTTCCATCGCTAGTACGCCGTGACGTCACGAGTACGGTATAACGGCCAGCGTCACACTCGACTTACAAATATCAAATTAAAAACGCGCTGCATGTAATAGGTAGGTATGGAGTAACTCTGTAAATCCCAGCGTGTTGACCAAACTGTCTTCTATTTCTTTTCCTGCCGTCACGACAGCGTCACACACGTTATGCCAAATGAATATGAATTGTGACTTTAAACATGTGTGATATTCCGCCAATAATCTAATGGCTTGTCTTGCCTAAACTAATTAATTTTTAAATATATAAACTGGGGATAGTTTCGGTAATTAAATACATAAATGTAAAATACATGCATATATGTATAATTCAATAGTGGTGGCAGTGTGAGCGAGCTCTAATCCACATTGCCGCACGTAATGACGTCAGGTAAAGAGCGAATGCATCGGTGATGATTAAGTTCATTAATATTCCTCCCATGTGACCGCTGCGCCAACGCAAATTACACTGAACAATGAACATTTTATGATCGTATATTTAGATACATGTGTATGTGTACAAGGATTGTTTTTATATGATAACATTCCGAGCTTTTTATATTATGGTTGTGTTTTACATTATTGGATTTAACTTTTTATGTTATTATATTTTAATGTTAATACACTCTATCACTTACGGAAAATATAGGCGCCATTGTTATATTACTATTTTGACTACGGACGAAAACCGTTCTCATTTCGAGAGGCTATCCCGTGTCCAACAGTGTGACGGAATAATATTTTCCGGAAGTGGAAGTGAATTACAGTGTAACGGAATGATATTTCCACAAAGTCATTTCTTTTGTGGAGATAACATTTTGTAATATAAATGACATTACAATTACGGTATTATTATAGCATAAGAAGGATATCTGCACAGTAACTATGAATATTTATTCCATGCGCCTCTTCCACTTTACACTACCCGAGGGAAAGTAAAAAATTCGATAAAACCCGCACAGGCATTAATACGAAATCGTGAACATCGCAGTATCTCGAGGGAGACCTGCCGTCACCTCCGGCTGAAGATTAATATTATTCATAAATCGGCTTCCTTAGACCGCTTTCGCGTCGGCACACTCATTTGTGTTTTAGTGCGAACTGCGAACACACGTTATTGTATCGCGTATTGGAATGTCGTATGGACATATCGACGCTTTTATACGTAAGTACATACACAGCGTAACATAATAATATTATTATTGTTAAGAAAAGTCTGTAATGATAGATATTTGGGCCTAGAGGCCCTCCGTCTTATCAACTAATAAGACCTAGTTTGATGGTATAAAGAATGATTATATATGTAGCGGTTCGATTCCCGTATGTTTTTCGCGATGGCCGACTAGTTTGAATGAATGAAGAATAATGCTGAAAATAAAAAAAGACTACCTCGTTGGCTATTGGTTGCAGCGCACTACTGATCGAGAGGTCCCGAGTTCGATCTCCGGGTCGGCTACTATTGACATTTCTAACTTGAAATTCCTAGTGATACATCGGAGTCTGGATTTATGTCCGATGGACGGCAATAGGTTCACTTCTATTTCATAGTGGGACGTAAATTGGTGCAACATCGGAGTGAACTACATTCCTCTGCCTAACTCTTCGTTAATTACAGGTGTGATTATTATTATTATATTAGTGATTAAAATATTTCATACAATATAAACATGTCTATTATACGGGTAAAAGGCGAGTGCAGACTTTTAAGCACTTGTTAAGGATTTGCTTATGAGACGAGGAAGTAATTTATAGCAATAATTAATCGGATCATAAAACTGAGCTGAGAAAATATCCATTTTTGGAAGTGAATTCTAGGCCTTAGTGCATTTTTCAACGATGTCTTTGTATTGTGATTTGTGAGAGTGAAGCAAACAGAACAATGGCGAAACAGAAAGTCTGATATGATCAATTAGTTTTGTGTGAAAGTGCGTTCTATGGCGTGCCGAGCCATAATAAAACGTTTTGGTGACGCGGCGTAATCGGCGTTTTGGTGACGCTAAGGTCAATTTCAACATCTTTGTGCATTGTAACGGTCATTGAAGTAAAAACAAAAAATATAATATTCAGCATGACGATAGCTCCTGTTACTTAATAAACTATATTAATCAACGTATAGTGTTATTAAGACAACAAAGGAAGGTACGTCCACCAGCGATTTGTCAAGTCCGCGACGACGAAGCGACCCGTATCCGCACAGTGAAGACGAGATTGCCGAAATAATTCGAAATTGCGCACCAACTATCCGTTTCTATTACGTGATTCGAGATTTAGCTTGATAGAGTTCAGTTTACTGCTTAAAAAATATTAACTGATTTCAATTTCCATGGTATTAAAAAGGACAAAATGAGCATCTACAGACAAATAACGATGATCTTCAAAATGACGGCTGAAGGTGCTGTACACTCGTAGATGACTACAAACCTCTCAAGCATGCGCACCCCATGATGTAGCCCATCATGGAAAGCCGGGGTGCCGGTGGCGGGCGGGGACGCGGGGGACGCGGCGGCCTCGGCGGCGGCGGCACGCGCCTGCCGCGCGGCGGCGCTCGCGACACCGCGCCCGCGTTACCCGCCGCGCCCGACCCTCGCGCGCCGCCCGCCCTCTCCAGCCGACATCACACACTATACACTCACAGTGCAACTGTTATGTCTTACGATGACGAACGGCGGCTGGCCCATAATACTCTGTTTACCTATTTTTTTAAACAACCACGAATATCTTGTTAAAGTTTAAAAGCATCAATTAATGCAACGTTGTCGGATCTACGAATAGGTATTACGTACGATTTTTTCAAATACATAAAAGAAATTCCGTTAATGTTTCGGTTGAAAAACGGTAACTAGCGCCGTGGGACATTACAGTCGATGCAGCGAGCGCGGTCGCGTGCTGCGGCCGGTGTCGATCGATATCGCCTGCTAACTTCGCGCCTCGCGACCCGCCACAGACCATGAGTAACTCACATCAATTATAAAATGAAATAAAAAGTCCTAATCGACTCAAAGCCATTTTCAGAAACTATTTGCCTGACAGAAATATAAAAACATAAAGGTTGATACTACTCGTCGAGTAATAAGCCTAAACAAGACAATATAATTATGTTAAACTTTCAAACGATTCCGCAGTATTTGTTTTTACTCGAGAAGTTAACAGACGGCGAAGTAACAAATAAACTAAAACAAACAGTTAAAGAGTGTAAAAGATAATTCCAGAGTCAATAAACTTGAAGCCGCGCACGCTAGCTGATTAGTTAATTATTGGTGACGGTACAAGTTAGAATGAGGCTCGCGCCGAACAGAGGAACGATTAGAGCGCATTGATAGAGGGAGCCGAGAGATATTAAAGGTGGTGCATATAGGAGAGACGGTTAAGTGAGGTTAGGCTAACGGGCATGCGGCACGGCGGTGCGCAGCAGATAGCGAGCGGGCAAGCGCGGGCTCGGGCGGGCCGGCACTGAGTTGCGCCGCGCTGCCGCCCCCGCGCCCCCACCCCGCAGCCCCCGGCCGACATACTCGATCTAGACTTACACTAACACCATCCCCTTACCTCTATACGAGAAGCACCCGTTTCTAAGCGATACACCGACCAGCAAAATCCTCTCGGCTATGATAGGGGTGGGTTACGCTTATTAATCAAAACAGACGTCTGACTGCTCGTCGTTTCGTTTATGGATTGATTCGTATAAAATAAAAACTAATTTTGTATAAAACGCGGGCACCGTTGATATAATAATGATATTGTGACAAGTATAACGAATGGTGGCGAGAGTGGATTGATGGCGGCAGTACGGCTGACGGCGAGGCGAGGCGACGGGACGGAGGGTCAACGTTCGGGGCTCGTCCTGCCAGGAAGCCGCTAATTCCTGCCACGCGTTGCTTTTCCTCGCTCTTGAATACGCGTCTTTCGTTTTACTGCCTCACTCAATGTTTAGTGTGTTTAATTTATAAAAAACAATGTGCTGGCTTATTAATAATGTACAGTTTCGCCCTAATTTATGTTTTACGGTTTTTTTTCTCTCAAATGAAAACTTAATTGTCGCTACCAGATCATTTGCAATTTTTTCGTTAACTCAAGTATCAGGAAATAATATGGATAATCGCATATCATTTATTTAAGAAAAATTAGACAGAAGATTTATTATTATTATTATAATTTTTTTTATTATTATTATTATAATTTATTATTAATTTGACTGTAGAAATAGTGATATATTTGTCATTATCTTCATGTAACACAGTATACTTTGTCTTGCCATAAATACTGTTACAATTAAAAAGAAACAAAACACTACTTTTGAATTTGGAATCTGTATAGGTATAAAGCAGGTAATAGGTATAAAGCCAAATACAATGTTTAAAATCCTCCATACGCTTGGTATTAGTCAAATGTTTGTGTACCGGACTATCGATAGGTACAACGAAATCTCCTCTGCTTGTAACTAGAGTGAAGGATTCGCTCTCTCAGACGGTAGGATAGAAAAGTGCCTGTTCATCCAACGTCTCCCCACCAGCTAGGCTCCGCTGTAGCACAAGGTTAGCCAACCGTCGACGTTGCGATGGTACTGCGTTCTATCGTGCTGCGTTTCGTTTAACATTCGTACTAATGACCGTTTCCCCAATCATTTAACGTCCGTACTAAAGATTATTTTCGATACGTTTCATGTCCATACTAATGACCGTCTCCGATATGTATGTATGTATGTATATATTGTCAACAGGATTACAGATAAGGAATTAAATGTTTTTCTTGAAAAAGTCCTTTCAACCAATTTGAAACCATCGTTTCATCACAAATCACAATCTCGGGTGGGAAAGTAGAATGCTTAGATTAACAAAATATATTATATCGTATAATAGACATGAAATTATAAAAATAATTCTAATTACAAAATCTCTTTTCATTCTCAGAGGAATGTCGCAACTAACAGTGTAACGATAAATGGTTGATGATGTTGAACATGATGATGACGACAAAACCATCAACAACTCAACTTTTAACTCAGGTCAAGAACTATGGGCGGATAACGTCTGATTAGATATATTAGAATATGCGATGAAATGTCAATATTTTAATATCACACAAATTAATATGCTATGTACGAAAATGATAAAGTAGTCCATGTCAATAACGAATGATTTATGTGTCCAGTATCGAGGAATTTTATCAGAGGCCGGCAAACGCGACGCGCGCAACTGAGCACGAAGATACAGGCATCGTAACTACATCGACAACATCAGCCCTGTTACAACAAGATTGAATTGTCGTGTACGCCGTTTGTTCTAAAACAGCATCTGCGGCGCTTCCGAGACTGTACATCGTGTCTTGGTATAAACAACTTACGTAAACGTTCAGAATATATTACTTCGTGTTAAAATATTCAATAAAATATATTTTATTAACTGTTTGAATACATAAATCGTGTTTGGGTTACTGCCTTGGTGAGGAATCCTTTAGAACAAAGGGTCCATATTCGACTGCCTAGATGGGTAGTCTTGTCGAACTTGCAACATTATACGTTTTAAAAGCTAAATCGCTACGCTGCCAGGTCGTATCGACCCGAAGATGGCAGTTGACTGTTATCAGCAACTGACCGTTGATTATAAATCCAAAGTGTAAGAAACCCCATAGCGGATGGAATGAGTACGGTTGCTTTGGGATAGTAACCGTTTTATTTTCTCAAATGTACTTGATGTAGAGGTTTCCATAAAGATTCTGAAACGTCTATCTGCCTATGGTACAGAGTAATATACTGGTACCTACATATACATATATTAATGCATAATTGTGTGGTTAATTTTTATCTTCACCATATAATATATTTTGTATATTTTTTAATGTTTTCGTCGTCGGCAGAAGTACCGTGCCAGTGCAACACACTGAAATGGCGACAAATACTACAATATTGTGGAAAATGTTTGTGATGGAAAATTAAGGTTGAAAAGTATAAAATAAGAATAAAAAATAAATAGGAGCATACCGATAACATTATTATTCTGGTGGTGATGATGATGCGCAGCAGCGGCAGCGGCCACGGCAGCCGCAAGCGCGGCCTGCTGCTGCGCCAGCTGGGCCGCGAGCTGCGCCTGAAGCGCCGCATGCATACTGCTAAGCCCGCGGTCCATGCCACCTGGCACCACCTGTTCG
>DWME01007423.1:0-12637 GCA_018244795.1 Parelbella ahira ahira
GGTAGTGGGTTCGATTCCCACCCAGAATAAATATTTGTGTGATGTGCATTTGTTCTATGTCTGTATGTATATATTGTATATTGGAGCTCAATCTTCAGCTCTTCGCATCCAACCACTGCCAGCCACTTTGCGTATATGGTCACTCCACCTAGCTGAAGTGGCAGTGCGCTGGTCACATCATTCACAGAACCGATAGCCGCTAGAGCAGACGTGTTCTGGAATGGAGACCGCGACTTGGGAAACATAGCATAGGACGCCTCAACACGTGCTGCCATAAATATTCGCTTTTTATATCTATTTATTTTGTTATTTGTTCATCTGCCGTTTTTTCTATTGTCCTTGCCCTAACTACGAAGCAAGCCCTTTTTCATTTAACACTAACATTGTCTTCCAATAATTGTTGGTGGCAGTAATGCATATTTTTAGTAGCTGAAATCTAAATATCCTGTTAGCAAGCAATCCTATGGATGTTACACATGTAGCAGCGAGACGCAAGAGTCGATTTAATAATGAACGGAAAGTGTGAAAGGGCTTAAACTCTCTCTATACGAGGAAGCCGCTCCCGTGCGTATGTATCATGTCAATTAAACAGTTTGACATGCGATCTGTTTCAATTAGGAGCAACATCTCGGCGGCACAACAAGGCACTTGTCGTGTTCAAACTAAGTTTAACATTGAAATTAAACTGGTAATGTGACAGGCTAGTGTTGTAATATGGTAAAGCTTAATTAATGATCATTATTATTACATCGCCATGCCAGGTATTGTACGGTGTAGGCAAATAGCCTAAAATGAAGTGGATTAATGAATGTGTTGTAGATGTGTTTTTTATATTATTGAATTTAGAAGCAGTGGTTTAGGCGTTACTGCTGAGGTCTAGGGTTCTAAACCCGGCATGCGTCTTAAATTTTAAAATGTGCCTATTTCTCGTACAAACAGTAATTCAATATGAAGTTAAAGGAAAACATCGCGAGGATACTTACGCGCCTGTTGTATATGTAATGTTCTCTACGACTTGCACAGTTTGCCGACCCACACTCGACCACCCCGGTAGACCTTAGTGCTTCTTATTTTGAGAGTAGAGCCATGTTCAAAAATGTAACTATGAAAAGGATTGACGATGGTTCAATTGAATCATCAATATGCAGGCAAGCCGATGTTGAATGTCACTGTTGCCCACGGATATATATATATCTACATATATATATATATATATATATTTGTATGCGAACACAAGTAGGCGTGAATCTAGCTAGAAGACAGAGACACTTAGTCTTACATCTTATAGACCCACAACAAGAGAAAGACTTATAGGTAGAATTCTGGTAACTTAATTATTACTTTTAATACTTATTATTTTTTACTAAGATACGCTTAAGTTGCCGGTAAGTGGTCACCATCTCTCATGCAACGACATATGATTCAACGATTCAATAATTTGCAATAGGAGTTCAATTCTTTTACATGTTTTAAAGAGGCCTATTCCCACGCATCCGGTTATCATACTTCAAAAAGAATCTCATTCCTTATCATATACGTACGTGCCCGATGTTTAAAGTTTGCAGTAAAACTCTTTTTCCACCCCGTTTGATTACTCACATTCCATATCGTTCGGAAATACCTTAGAATGAAACCTAATACACATTTTTACCTGAACGGTGTTGCTATATTTTTATATAGAAAAAAACACAATACGATCTTGTTTTTCCACACATCAATGTTAGAACACAAATCGTCGAACATTATAAATTTTGTTAGAGCGCTATGCGGACCGCGGGGTTGGAGGGGGCAGTTTAAATGAATTTATGTCTCAATGTTTGTGTTTTTGCTCCGCGCCCTAAAGTGTCGGGGCGTAGGGAATGATCTATGACTTGGCGATAGTACCTACGGTCAGTGCTTGCTTGGTATGGAGAAGGCTTTTATTACAAAATATATATTTGTTTTTTTAAATGGTCATCATCATCATCATCAGTATAACTATCATCAGGACTCTAATCATTACAATCGTCGACCCTTTTATCCAATTTTATACACGGATGGTTAATGGTAATGAGAAGGTTATTAGTCTATAGATCAATAGATACTTCATGAAGAAGACATTGGACATATAATGTAGAAATTAGCACTTGTACATTTGGCTTTAACGAGAGTGTTAAACGTAGAAAGAGCATGTCAGGTCTGTAGGGATATTTGGCACTCGATGCTCTGCTCTACCCCCTAAGAATCCAGGCGTGATTATATAACTTTAACAACCTTATTAAAGTGTAACTTACCATAGCTCAAAATAAGCAAAGGCAATAAAAAATATGAATTTAAAAACATGTTTTAACTTATTCATAAAATTTGAAAAAACAATATTATGTTAAAATTGAGTATATTGTTTGTAATAAGATATGACATAAATCTTGAAAATGTATTCACAGAATGTTTCAAACATCTTAATGTTTTAATCTGTACGCAAATATGCTATAAATAACTATGACTAAGTTAAGACGAGCGAGTTGCCTACAGAATGGTAATTTAAATCAGTAGGCATACCTCAAAACACATGGATTTTTTTTTCTAAACTATATATATGTATGTATATATATATAGCATCTTTAAGAATCGATGTCATATGTAATAAAAAAGCATGTCGGTGTCTGTATGATAAATGATCGCGAGATAGTGATCTCCCAACTAATTATCCGAAAAATAAATGGTATGACACACGCCTAATTAATTATAACAGACTTGTGGTAATATTGCGCATAAAACAAATCTTATTCTATTATGAATTTTAATTATATGACATAGAAAAAGCCGAGAATATAATTCTTAATATATTATAACGATGTCATTTTAGATGCTTTGAATTTTCGTAAATTTATGTAGTTTTTAAGTTCAATTTTAACTCAAGTTTATACAACAAAGACGTAGTCGAGAATATAATTCTTTATTATGCATACAAAGAATATAACTTTTGGTGTTTTGATATTTCATTTTATAGTCTTCATATAAAAAGTCTTTCTCCATACTTCGCTAACTAATCGTAACCAGCTTTTGTATACGCGACAAATTAAACACAAACAAAATCAAACAGACGAACACATGCTATAATCATCTCAATGACTTATATAACAATATAAAGGAGCCTATTTTTTAGTTTCAAAGTCATCATAATATAGGTGTAGTACGGATATGGTACAAGGAACTTAAAAATTATACTTAAGTTAACTAACAGTTATTTCATCAAGATGTTTTATTATTTATATGACTGGCTTGTTGGTCTAATGGTTAGTGAACTGTTATGAGTATTTAATAATCCCCGAAGAGGTAGGCAGAGGAGTGAGTACACTC
Source organism: Parelbella ahira ahira (assembly GCA_018244795.1). NCBI lineage: Eukaryota > Metazoa > Arthropoda > Insecta > Lepidoptera > Hesperiidae > Parelbella > Parelbella ahira. The sequence continues at coordinate 3,340 of DWME01007423.1, forward strand.
CCATGTTCCACCACCACGTTTACCTCCCACTAAGGAATAGGGGGTAAGCCGATTGCCATATACTGGTTAAAAATCCAGATTTCGAGCAGAACTAAAAACCCAGGACCTCTCAGTCAAACAGTCGCGCTTGCAACCACATAACCAACGAGGCCGTCTGTTCCACTGTTAGACACGGGTTATTATAACACTGCTAATATGAGGGATGTCAATATACAATTCAGTCGTATACATACCTATAGCTTTCATACAATAGATGGGAATGAATGGTATTGAACATAAGAAAAATCATTTATTCCCGAATGATAAACGGTTCTCCAAGAATGTTGTGTGCTGAGTATTTCCTGTCATTATTATTGATATGTCGATATATTTGCCAAGGGTTGTTTGTCTCAGAAGCTTTCATCTTAATAACTTGGGGTAAGTACCTAGTGGAAATAGACATTACGTATCAATCTAGTAATAATAATACTATAACAAACATCAGCCAAAAAATCTGAAATCTATATAACGTAGTATTTTAAAAATATAGCTACATATTTTCATGCTTTAGATCTGAAGACACGAACTCGTTACAAGAATACTCGATTCCTTTTGAATATTCACTTTGTCCTTTGTTAGGAGACGTCATTAAAACCACGCCGTAGGCTCTTAGGGGTGTGCTAAAAGGGCGGCTGAGTGAACTCGATTTTCCTACTTACCAAAACATCCGCCAATTTGCATTGTCTCAGCATAATGGAATTATCTACCAAGACTCGGTCAACTGTGAAAAATAAAGTCATGTCCGGTGTGAAAAGTTAGTGTCGTAAGTTAAAAAGCTGTGTATTTTTCGGATTGTATTCCATTTGTACATGCCCTCCGACCAGGTGGGATGACGACCTGCGAAAGGCTGCTGACAGAAGCTGGATGCTGCAAGCCGAGGTCTATGTCCAGCAATGGACTGAGATAGGTTAATGATGATGATTCTAATTGTGCGGGCACAAGTAGAATCTTCGACGGGCGGTGTATGGCAACAGACTCCTCCCTATTCCATGGTGTGACTTAACTGGTGAAACGCTGGACTGAACTATTATACACTCCTAGACGGTCTACTTCATTGAGAATTACAGCCGTGATGTGACTTTTTTTCCCAATTGGTGCAACTTGAAATTTTTTAAAACAAGACAGGCAACTGCCAGGCAAGCGTACTATATCCTAGGATACATATCGCTTACCATTAGGTGTGACTGTAGCCAATCGCGTACTTACAGGTATAAAAGATTTTCCTGATACAAAACAGAGCAGTATCCCGGACAAATTACCAGTTCGCTGATTGACATTTCGGCAGCCAGTAGACCCCTCAGTTAGCAGGACATTAATCTTTGTGAATCGCTTGTCATTGCATTACTATCAGAATGTAAGGGTCAGCGCATTCTACCTTTTAACTTTACATGTTATATGCAGAAATTTCCAGTGTACGATTAGGCACTAGCAAAGAGGTAACTAAACTATTTAAAAAGATGATTAAACTTACTAAAAAGATAACTATACTACGTAGATACCAATTAAACAACGACACGGATACTTGCAATATATTATACATATATTTACATTTTGAATACGGCTTTACCGATTTCGATGCGGCTTGGTAGTATTTCATATGATATAAAAATTATTATGTTACGAAATTGCGAGCTATAAATCTATCATTTATTAATGCTTTAAAACCGAATAAACCGAATCGCTAAGAGCAATCACCTCATTAGTAGATAATATAAGTCATACCCATGAAATATTTAAGAGTCTGTTGAACACGTATTTTCACATTGATTACAAACACAATACAATCAGATCAAGTCAATATGATTTTATTTGCGTCTAATATCGCCATATATCATGACACGCTTCAATACTACCATTCAGATCCATTTTGAACGCAGATTTTTAATCAAGAACTACGTCTTGGAATGTAAGTGCCGGCAAATCCTTGACTACGTTAAGTAGTAAATAAATATTATGTATACATACACAATATTTATATGTTTACATATGAGTGTACATAGTTGTGAAGTATCATATCGTGAACCAGGCTGGGTGTACTTATTGCGAAATTTACTTAAGATTTTAATATGTATGTAAGATTTTATGCATGTTGAAGTTACGTGTATATAACGGTGATAGACTTATGACCTTCGTATTTAATGACAGCGATATGGTGTTACAGTTTCCAATCACTTCCATTTACTTCCAAAGTTCAAAAACAAAAATTAAAAACAATACTTTACATCTCAGTTCCTTTAACAGACAACATGTCAGAACTCTATTGAATGTAAAAGAATCCATAGAACTTTGCAAGAACGGTAACATATAGAAACCCTTAATCCCTGCCTATCCCTATAGAAAATAAACATGACAGTATGTCGTAGCCAGTGTTGGTAAACAATGGACAGACGAAAACGAAACATATAGTTACTAGTATTTTTAAATAATTTCCGTTGATACTTTCAAAATAGCCCGACGCCGTCGTCTATCAACGCGTTAGACAATCCTCCAGGATAATTTGTCACGTCGACGCCCTTGCCTAAGTGCAAGCCGAAAGGATCGGGATCAGATTGAAAAATCGCTGAGAAGCACTAACTATTAGTAAGGCGACAGGCAGCGAGTGCCGCAATGCTGTTTGACAAATGACAAGAAGTGTACCAGCTGGCTGATAAATGGTGGAAGACCCCAAATCGATCACCAGCTAATCGGCCCGGACATACTGTAGCAAGGACTCTGATAATAGTATTATCCTGCTGTTGTCATACCACCAACTTGAAGCGAGTATGCGGGTACATAATTAATTAAATATCGCTTGCTTTATACCATAAAGGAAAACATCCTGCATACCTTAGTTTTCTAAGACATGTGTAGTATGTCAACCTTCACTTGACCACAGTGGAGGCCCATTTATAAGTATGGTAGATAAAATGAATAGATAAAACAAATGATGATATCGGGTGATGATGAAATACAGATAAGTTTTAAAGTTTTTGAATTGAGAAAATTGTTATACCTACTATAAAATATAGTATTAAAGTTACTTTTTTAACTCCTTTTTCATCTCTGTAGCTTATATCAATAGCTCTGACCTCACCCCAAAGTAATCTAGAATCTCCTTGATCCCATTAGGCAGGCGCTACACCGGCAGATAAGCACGAGTAACGCCATTAATCAGAGCTCTTCATTAGTCGCTTGTCGATTTGTCATAGCTGTGTGTGGCACGCCAGGCGCGGAGTCCATGCATGTGTTCTTCCGTGTGCGATGGAGAATTAAAAGTTATCACACTGCATAGGACGACTGGAATATTACTATTGTTAGAAGTAGTACCTAATTGTTATTATATCGTGTTGCTAGCTCCTTGGAGGGGTAGACAGAGAGCACCGAATATCCTTCCAGACCCGACTTATGTTCTTCAACATTCATCACTCTCAGTAGGTATAATAAATGGTTTTTATTAATAATATCGAACGAAACATACATTAACTACTCCACCGTCGTTCTATTGTTGGACTCGAAAATACCGTCAGAATAAAGCTAAAACCATAGTAAATGACTTTGGTCAAATACTGGTTTATGAACTATACACACATTCGTTATAGAGCACTCTCAGGGAAACAAGTTTTCTGCCGTTTATTTTCTTAACCGTTACCGCGAATGACATTTTGCTTAAATCACTTGTAACTCCAAAGGATTTGACCATTACTGATCTTCGCGTAATAGAAATAGGAAAATTCATTTCTAACAAGGACTGCTCCATAAACAACAATGGATTCGATCAACACATCGAAACTCATAATTGTAATAAACTTCCCACCAACGAATACAATTGGACCATCTTATCTCCACAAACCTCGCCCGTCCTCGCTGCTCACATCCCGACTTATCTACAGAATTTAAAAAATGATCTTTGTACTCCACTGTGCCTTCTAACGGTATCCTTCGCGTCAATCATCGTTTATTGTTTGTTGTATCGTGGAATCCTTTTAAACCATTAGGAGATTCCGGATCCAAAGATACTTTTATTAAATTCCATATCGAATCCTGGATTGAAGCAATGTTTGGTTTTCTCTTCGACAACGTTTTCTAGCTTATCGCGTCTTTGATTACTTATAGTATAGTGTAGTACCTATAGAGAATGCATGTAAATCAAATCCGTAAGGATAGACATATTTGAAACTCGATGCTTACTGGCTACGTCATAGGATATTATGTCGTAACGACGAAATACTTTAAGTTCGCAGTATCCTTATCCATTGTTTAGTTTATTGATATACCAAATTTCATTCAAATCGATGCAACTATATTTTCTTGGAACGTATCTGCGCAGATAGAAATAATATTTGTTTATTAACCTCGTTAATATTGATATTTCAATATAATAAAAACCATTTCATATTCTCTCGACAATTATAAAGACATATAATTCTTGTTTCGCATACATAACCTATGCCGCTACTAGATATCTGTTGAAAATTTACAAAACTTTACGAATTTCAATGTTTTGAAAGTTAAATTGAATTGTGGCTTACGAACACATTCCGGCGAGGGTTGAACGGTCTTGTTTGTGCAGTCAAAGGGGATGAAATGAATGTTTTGAATAACTTGTGTCCCTTTGTGGATTTACAGAGAACTTTTACACCGACGAGAGTCGAAGTAACAATGTAAATTTCATGCGGCAAATTTAAATTACTCCGCCCAAAGAATGCTTTGAATCAATATATTTATACATAATTGAAGTTTTCTTTGCATAGAGTACTATGCTTAAGATTTTATGAAGTTTTACCTTTTATTTTCTTTTATTTCTTCCCTTTCTCCAACCTATTATGTTTTCACTGTTGTAAAACGGGTTTCCTCTCAGAATGAGATTGATAAAGCCATAGCGGGTTGGCAGGCTTCACTTCCCTCATAGTTGTTTTTTTGCACACTCTAAGGCTTGGAGGTTTCTTCACGACGTTTACCTTCACCGTTAAAGCAATTGAAGACTATTTCGTTATTATTGCATAATATTTCGTGTTTCTGAAGAACTTGTTTAAGCAATATTAACCTTTACAATGAAAAGTTCCTTTTTCAAAACATATGTAAATACTCAATAGTCTTCAGCTTGTATGCTTCCTGGCTTGTTTACCAACACCAGAAACCCAGAATTAAGGGCATAATTTGACAAGTGTAATCAAGAAAGATCCCTAAAACTAGTAGAAACGTAACAAACTTTCACCAGCAAGCTATAGATAAGGGCTTGTTAGGGAGATAATGAAGTGCTCGCCCGTTTACCCCATTGCGCGCCATGTTGCGCCACGCTGCGCATCGATCATTCATAATCTCCGTTACGTCACGGCTTCCTCTCGGACCAATATTAATACGTGGCTACTGAGAACCTGTAGGTTGATGATACACCAAGATCGGGATTAAAATATTACATGTAATACTGGACAGGATTAATATAAAATAATAGGCTTATTATAATTAATACTAAACAGGTAATATTATATTAACGTACATATATATTTCGAAATTCATATTGTATTGGTATAATATAAAGTTATCACTGAAAAATGGTTGTAGACTTTTGTTTAATTTTATTGAAAACATAAAAACAATTTATGTATATTGGTATAATTAAAAAAATATTTCTCCATTTCAATTTAATTAAAGCATTAAATAACTGCCAGTAAAAACATAACATCCTTGAATTTAAATAAAAAACCTAATAACACGCCTGTAATCCCCGAAGGGGTAGGCGAAGGAGTGTGGTACACCGGAATTTTGATTTTTCTATATACAACAAAAGTGCACAAAACAACTCGTACACATGATTATAAAGAATAAAAATTTTGTCGAAACTACCTACTTATGAGACAAGAAGAAAAGTTACGGAAAATTGTTGGCAGATACATTTCACTAGTAATATATTTATTGCTATATATCCACTCACCTCTCCATTATTCCTAATTATTTGGTCTCTTTTCTAGTGTGTTTCGAGCCTTAACTGGTCCTAACGGTCCGTCGCGTCGTGGGACCGAGCGAGTATTGTCGGATTACTTTCCTCCACTTATTCATAATACGATTAACATTGCACTTGATAAAGCACAGTCAAAGCTTGTCCACTACGATTATATTAGTAAATGCACCTCACAATAATCCTCGATGCTTACTCAATATCATGTCCATACCTTATAAACTTGTGACGTCACATACAGTTGTGACGTAACTCCATTTGAATATGATTTTTTTGTTGGCAAATATTGGATGATATGAGCTGAAGCATGAAAAAAGTATGAATGGATTTGCCTGTTAATCCAGCTTTATAAATGCGTGTTTCGAAATTTACTTGTATTTTTATCAGCTGTTTGCTTCTCGTAGTCGTGTTTATCTACTTTAGGATCAGATAGCCAGGTCTACAACTCTGTGAGACTTGATTATTAAGACATATTTTTTTTTTGTTTTATGTCAAGGAACTACCAAATAACTAACTATTAAGCACCCGTAAAAATTCCAAAACCTTTTCCTTTAATTGAGCTCGGCTTCAGTTTTAATCGAATTTTATTTAAGATTGCAAAATCAATAATTAAAAAATCAAAACGTAACACACGCCTGTAATCCCCGAAAGGGTAGGCAGAGGGGTGTAGTACACCTTCACGTTTCACCAGTTACGTTTAAGTCACATGGAATAGGTGGTGAGCCTATTCCTATACACCGGGCACAATTCCAGACTCCAAGTCACTACTAGAAATTCTAAATTAAAATAATCCAATAGTACCCGATTCGGGATTTGAACCCAGGACTTCTAGATCGGCAGTCGCGCTTGCAACTGCTCGACCAACGAGGCAGTCAAAAATCAAAACATTTCAAAATTCGAATATTCTAATAAGCACAATATCTCATATTACCATAGAAACCGCATTATATTGCCCCAATAAAACCTTCGACTACCAAAATAGATTACAGACAAAACTGTTTTATCGTAATAAAGCGTTCGAAGATAATGGCAGGAAAAGGATTAATAACACTTGCCACGATACGAACGAAAATATGTCGTAGTCAATGGGGGTTAGAAAAAAAACTATTCGAAGTTTAAATTTGAAATTCAGACTACGGGACTAAAGGGTTTTGCCGCGCCACAGGCGCCGCTCGTGTGTTGCCACTACAAAAAATGGTTGTCACAAAAAAAAGTGTAAAACGTCCTACAAAATAGACATAATTTATACGAAAATTAACGATCGCATTGTGTGTTTTCGTTGTAATTTTTATTTACGATTGTTTACCCTATTTTATGTTTTAATATGACGCCATATTTATAGCTATTTGATTTTTGTACAACGAAATTTGATGGTTTTTTACTGTTGTTCTTATTTATAGCACGACTTACATCGACGTTTTGATATTGGTGACTGAAATATTATGTTTTTTTGTTAAATGTACATGACAAATTTTGTATCCTTACAGCGTTATTTACGTTCAACGAATAAACACAGTTACTCGCACTCGAGAAGCGATTTAATATAAATATATATGTAGAACTGAAATTACAAGTAGACCGCAAAATTACATAATTAAGAACAAATAATTACTTTTTCGTGAACGACTTATGCTTAGCGCGTTTGGGCTATCCCGAAAAAACATAACTAAGTTAAGCTTATATACATATATGAAATCGCTCTTATAAAAAATTACTTTCGATTCCGACTAGATACTCGTAGTCATAATCTAGAGCACTTTGACACGAAATTCCATCACACAAAACTCAAGAGTATCATAAATCACAATTTACACCGAAGTCCGCAGTTACATACACGACCGAGTGAACAACGTCTATTGTGCTATCGACATGGCGCCTCCGACTGCAGCCCAGTGACATATTCCTTATCCCTCATAATCTATGCTCGGAAACTACCCGTATATCGTACTCTGACATGCTACATGTTCCCACATGTTGACATCAAAAGCTACCTACAACTAAGAACAAGATAACAATATAAATATTGATACAACAATGAAAATACACCTGTCATGATTTCCTTGTACTGTTCCCGATTAACTTGACAGCGCAAAAATATACAATTGCGAATATATATTCGCACGAGGCAACATTTTTACCATTGATCGCCTGTCTCACGTCAATTCTATAGAAATATTGTTCGTGATTACACCCTTACCAAGATATTGATAAAATTAAGTTATTACAGTGTTAACTTCAAAGATTATAAGACGATTACATTTATTAAAGCAATTAAATTAATTTTAAAAATACAGTCTATAGCACCATCAATTTCAGAACTGGCATACAAAAAAATATTTAAAAATAGTCTACACCTAATTAATGACTCCATTATTGGACGGCCCTTCACCTTAACTTGTGGAAGCTGCCTTACGACCTCAATATGCCCTAAAATCCTTTAGTGATTTGAATCACTATAATTTAATGGTAACAATAGGAATGAACTGCTCAATGTACCCAGAATGGCACATAGCAATGTTTAGAAATGTCTGTAGTATTTATAATAGTCTCTTGCCCTATAGGAGGTTGAATTATATGTACCTACATATAGATTATACTCCGTTGTAGTACGAATTTTATACCAAAGTACCAAAAAGGGGCTAAATTATCACCCAAAAAAATCACATAAACCAGTGCATGAGCAGTTTTTCAAACTTACTACAACATAAATTACACTTATTTTTGCTTTACACCAAATATAGTCTACATATTTTAAATCGTTTAAAAACAACCTCAATCACCTAAGACATTGTTAAAAATATCGACCAATGATGCAATTAAGTTACATAGAACTTTTACGACGACAAAATTATCTCTGTAACCTTGTAGGTAACACCTGACCAAGGGGCAGACATAGGAAGCAATACCACCGATCACATCAGTATTCTGTACTTGACACTATATATTCCGTATAATAGACCATCTCGAACATACTTTTATGGATCGTAAAGTTCACAGAGTATCGTTTTACATAAAAATTCGTTCGAAAGTTCCACCAGTGTCTTTATTTCAAACCGGACACTAGCCTCCTATACAAATATCGCCATCTAGTAAAGAACAACTGAATTAAACATTTGCTATTGTTGCAATAACACCTAAAGAATTTATTTACTTTTACATCTAAATAACTATGACTGATGTTTTGACTGGAACTAATATATCGTATTCACCATATATAGAAAATCTAACATATAGGAGACATGACAATACTGTCAGTAAATAAATATCATTGTACAGACTAAGCAAATATTGTAATTATACAGACAGTTATAAATTATACAAATA